>PVKN010034106.1:0-11892 GCA_004027915.1 Capromys pilorides
AAAGAAAGCAAGGTCTTTACATTTTTTTGTCCATGCCACTGGATAGGATTTAACAACTGTTAAGCCAGTAACAATTTTGAATGTGTAATCTTAAAAACAAGGTTTTCAAAATTAAAAAGGAAGAACTCACTTACAGAACTCGGAGGTGTCTGAGACCAGCAAAATCAGTCTTCGTAATCCGTGTGATGTTATTTCCATTCAGGTCACTAAGAGATAACCAGAAAGCGAAAGCTTCTTTTCATTTCTATTACACTTGGTTAAACAAAGTAAAAATATCAGCTAGAATTTAAAGACTAAAATTGGATTGTATTCCTAGTTGAGCAATGTACTGGAATTGGAAGGGGTAACCTTTGAAAGGATATTTTATTCATGACTCAGATTCACAAAACTCCTTCTTGCTGGCGCATGAGAAGAAAATGTAGTGCTTTTGTTAGGAAGTGGCGGGGGTGACCTGTGTAGGGGAGTGATTCTGATTTTTATTTTCATAAGAATGTGTATGTTCATTTCATAGGTATTCTGCTATTCTTGTGAGGCACATCCCCAAGGAGTTGGAGTTAGGAAGTGAAATGAACAATGTCCTCACACTACTGAAGAAGACATTTTTAAAATTCAGAACACTGGGTAGGTAGGCAGGGTGGGGGCTAAGCCTCCAAAGTCAAAGGAACAGGTTAGAAAGCCAACAAACTATTTGGATGGTAAAGCCTGGCAAGGATGGGTCTTCACATTCCAAGGATTCTGTTTGTATGAAAACTAACTTTTCATTGGCCTCTGTGGCCCCCAGTGGAGACAGTGAAGAGGAAACTACCAGCAGGGAAAAGCTGCTCAGGCCCTGACATTTTTGTTCAGCTTCAGCACCACTTTTCTTTCGTGGCATCTCAGGTCAAGGTCTAAACCTGCCCTGTTCCCAGTCCTTCCAAGTGAGACCAGGCTCTGCAGAAGCCTCCTTGCCCTCCTTCAGGCAAACAGAAGGGGGAGGGGGGGGGGGGTCGTGCACAGCCTCGTGTTTGAACTCTGTGCTTCCAGTTCTAACTTAGTGACAAAATTTCGTAAGTCAGTAGTAAGTACAATGTTTTCTGAAAACTCGTTATATAGCCTTCATACTTTCTTTTGAAGGACTCGAAACTCAAGTGTCCTGTTCCTCCCAGAAAAGCTTTTTTGACTGAGTAAGGCATGTTCGTGCTTAAACTTTATGCCGCTCTGATAGCATGAAATGACAATTGCTGAAAGAAAATTCTACATTGCTTCTCATCCTTCTCTCCAACTCACTTTTCCACAACGGGCAGAAAAAGAATCATTAAGCTATTCCTAGCATTGCTGGCTCTTCTTCGGTTTATTTAATACAGTTCAGAGCCGCTATCCCCGACCTAAGACTGGTGGGGTGAATCAGGTCTTGACCCAACCAGCCTCCAATTCGGGCCCTAACTTGTCCAGCACTGAGGATTCCGGAGGGAGGATGGGAAAGGACCGGTGACTACTGGTGAAGCTGGGAGCCGGTGACACTTCAAGGGGGTGGGGTGGGGGCGCTCTATTGGGCCTCTAAACTGAGCTTGAGGGGCCAGGGTTGGAGAAGCGGGGCGACTGGAGTTGGCACAGAAAGTCCCAGCACGTCCTCTCCGCAGTGCGGGCCGCTCACCGGGCGAAAGGCCTGGGCAGAGCCGGCCACGCTGCCCCGAGCCGAGCCGCAGCGCCCCCGAGCCGAGCGCAGCGCGAGAGTGCAGAGCCGGGCGCTCCGGAGGGCGCGGGCTGTAACGCGGGCTCACAAAGAGCGCGTTCTCCGCGCTCGGCTCCCCGCACCCCCAGACGCCCCCCGCAGGAGCGCGTGGGCAGCCCACGCCAGGCAGCCTTTACTTCTTCATCAGCCGCAGGCGGAGGCGGGGAGGCGGGGACGCTGCGGGTAGCCGGGCGCAGAGACTGAAGGCGCGGCGCTAGCGGCGGAACGCGGACACCCGGGAGGGCCGCGCGCGGCTAGCGGAGAAAACCGGTGCTCGCCAACTTGGCGCGAGGGATGGGACTCCTCGCAGCAGCAGTGGCAGTGGCAGGCTCAGAGGCGCCCCTCGGGCTGTTACAGCCGCCGTCCCGCGGCGCAGGGGTCAGGGACCGTCGCCCCGAGCTGTGCGCGCCACTAGGCGAGCGCCCCCGCCCCGGGACACCTTTCCCTCCGCAGTCCTGGGAAAAAGTGCCCCAGGCGCCCCGAGATGCCATCTCCCCTCCCTTCGTCCTCAGGAGGGCGACACAAAGCCGGGGAGCGGAAGTTTCTCTGGCCCGAGCCCCCGTGCAGCCCCCTTCGCGCCAGTGCGCGGCGCGAAGGGCGGGGACTCGGCCCTGAATCCGACCTGCGCTGCTCCGCTGCTGCAAGGTGACTCCGTTTACCGGGTCCGGAAAACTGAGTCGCCTCTGGCTTGCCCTGGGCACCCTCGAATACCTGTCCTCAGTCTCTCCCTCCCTAGCTACACAGAACTCCTTCCCCCAGGCTCTGGCGTGCCGGGACGAGGCTGGAAAACTGGACCCAGCGCCGCGGCCGGCGACCCGCCCCTAGCCGGGCAGAGGTCCCTCCCTGGGCATCAGCCTCGCGTGCTTCCCGCCCCCCACGCAGCCTGCAGGAGTGAGCGCAGGAGAGCCGGTCCCGGTCGCCCCGCGCAGGTCCCCTAGCCACTGGGTCCCTCCAGGCTGAAGCAAGAAGTGCGCCCCCCTAGCTGGGAAGGGGCAGCGCGAAAGCTCGTACTCACAGCCTCTCGGTGTTGCGGGGGATATTCCTGGGCACGCTGCGCAGCGCCAGCCCGTGACAGTCCACGGTGCTGCCCGAGCAGGAGCACTGCGCTGGGCACGCCTGAGTCGCCACCTCATCCAGGACTGCCAGCACTAACCCCAGCGACAGGGACAGCGTCTGCCAACGCACGCCGCGCATCTTCCCCCGCCGCCTCCTCGCTCGTGGGCGTTGGGGCTTCTCTTAGGTCGCCGCTCCCAGGGATCCGCGCAGGGTCTGAGGCCCACTGTTCGGCGCGGGGTGAGAGCGCCTCGGGGAAAATGGGCTCGAAATAATGTGGAACAGCAGTAATATTCAAAGGAGTCCAGCCGGTAGAGGCACACGCCTTGATCCCTCTCTAGCCTCTCCGCGGGCAACTTTAGAACCTGAAACTCAAACCGCCTGGCCAAAGCTGAGACGAGATCCAGACAGAAGCGGAGAGATCACTGCGTCTTCCGTCTCACAAGTGCCAACTTGGCTTGTCGTTAAAAGCTCCTGGGCGTCCAACCACCGCAAAGATGCAGTTGCGGGGGCGGGGGCGGTTACTTTACACCCACGCACTCTGGTGCAAATCCAATCCCAGCAGAGAGAGTCCCAGGTGGAAGATGAGAACTCGATGGCAACGGTGGTTCTGAGAAAGTGGGCTCTTGAAAGCTAGAAGGCGCGGGAGACCCGCGGGCCCGGAGCGGAGCGCGCCGAGCCACTGGGCATGGCGCGCGCGGGGGCGCACGGGGCGTTTGCGCAGCCTGGAGGGGCGCGGGGCGGCGCAGAGCTCGGCTCACTCACGCGGTCTCCACCCAGCCGGCAGCACGGAGGCAGCCGGGACTGGTCCTCGCCAAGGATGGTTTGCAAACACACATGCACTCGCTGGGGGACGTCTCGCCAGTCCCGCCTCCCGCTGGGCGTCCTTGGAGACGCTCTGCACCAAAGCCTGCCCTGAGGTCACGCGGAAAGACAAAAGGGCAGTCCAGCCGGACCGCTGCGGCCGGGAGAGGGATGATATCCACCAGTCAGAACTCCAGCAGAGTGAAATCCAAGAGCCAAGTTGAGGAAGATGGTTCCCGCGAACACAGAGCGGGCAGCGGCTGGCTCAGGACTTGCCGCGAAGCGGGCAGGCCGCGAGCAGGAGCCCCGCTAAGGGGGTGTCGGCGCCCGCGTTCGGCCGGGTTGTCTGGAGGATGGCGAGGCGACCGGCGGGCGGCAGGGACCGGTTCTCCGGCCGGAGACCCGTCCCCCACTGACTGAGTGGCAGTGGCGCGTGCACGCCTGTGTCAGCCTCTGTCGTCTCCCGGATACGCTGCAGACACCTGATGGCCAAGGTGGAGGAAACAACAGCCAGCCTCGGGCCAGGCGCGGCCGCCTCGCCGCCCCTGGAGAGCCTCCCGCGAGTGAGTCGTCCTCCTCAAAGTGCAGGAACTTTTCCCGGGCTGGGGATCCTGTCCCCCGCGGTCGCGGAGGGAGTCCCCTCGCCGACGTGGAGACGCCGCCCGGCTCCCGCCTGTGCACCTGACCCGGCGGCCGCAGTCCAGACAGTCCGCCCTCGCCGCCCCTTCCCTTCTCCCAGCTGCTTTCCTCGCCTCCGGCTCTCTGGGAGAAGGTGGGGGAGAGGGATGGCGGCGACAGAGAGCGGGGTCTGCTTCTCCGGAGCCCTTGGCAAGTGTCTAAACAATAGGACAGGCGCAGCCGCCGAAGTCTCGCCAGGCAGCTGGAAGGTGGGTTGCCGCTGGAACTGGAGTTGCTCGCCCAGGCTGCCAGACGCTCGGAGCCGCGGAACAAAAACCCTGCCCGCGCCCCTGGAGCCGGCTGCGGGGGCCTGGACGCTCTTCTTTCTCAGCACTCCCGCCGCGCCGGGAAAGCTCGGCAGCTCCGGCCTGCGCCCGGGAGCCTCTGCGCTCCCATCCCTCGCTGGCGCTGGCGCTGGCGCTGCAGCCAGAAACGTCGCCTCCGCCTCCTTTTTATTTTAATTTTTTTCTGAGCGCAGTCTGCAGCAGCCACCGACGCCGCCGACTCGCTCCGCAGTCCAGGTGCTTCCCAAATAAATAACCTCAAGTCCGAAGTTAAGCTGGCGCGGGCCTTATATAGCCGCCCGAGCCCCCGCCCCCTTGGCCCCGCCCCGCCAGCCCCGGCCACTCCCCCGGCTGCGCGCGGGGAGTCCGCACCTCGCCCGCGAGAGGTGAGGCCGGGGCTGGCGGCGGCGCGCGCTCCCGTGCGCCCTGGCTCGCGCTCTCGCTCCCACGCTCGGGCAAACTTTGCCTGGCGAAAGGCGCTCCCCGGGCCTCCGCCCCGACGCGTTGGCCCCGGAGCTGACCCGGGACGCCGGAGGGCTGGGCATTGGCAGCGGGAGAACGGGGAGAGAGCGGCTTTGAACGCAGCTCGTAAATAAGTAGCGCTGCGAGGGCCTCCGCTGCAGCTTTCGCCTCGCGATCCTAAGGGGGCTGCGCAGCGTTTGCAGCGCAGGAAGAGAGACAGAGAGATTATAATTTAAAATAAAAAGGAACCTTACGGAAATAGATCTGCCTGAGCTCACAGACACAGGCGTGTGTATTTTGGAGAGCTTCAAAGTTCAGACTTCTTCCAAGTCGGAAGGTGTTTTTCAACCTTCTTGCGTGCAGTCCCTTCTCCAAGCCATCGCTTTCCCCGTTAACCCTTTACAGTCACACAGTTCGCAGGACTCGGTTGACGTCTTCAATACACAGTAACTCCCATAACTCTGACTAAGCATGTGAAAGTGACTGTGTGATTTTACACTTCTAGGGGGTAAAGAAAGAGGAAGGATGAATCCCTTGCAATGTGCAAGAGAATGTCCTTATTTCTTCTCCTGTCTTTACTGTATGTGTGTCTAGCACCAGCTACCACTATCCCTCTGCCCCTGGCGAAAACCAGTGTACCTGGAGGTGTGAAATGATGTCTGAGTGGGTCAGCTTCTTCCCAGGAATTTAAAATGCACCCCCTCTTCTTCTCGGTGCCAGTTTATCTTGGAGGCTTTCCTCGCAAAATCTGCGCACCTCTAGCCTAAATCCAGCTTCACAGCATAGTAATTATTTGTATCATTGTTTGTGGCTCTTTTGAAAGCAAGAAGAACTGTTCAATTCATTCTCTATCTTTTCAGCGTTTAACCGTGTGTCTGGGATGTAGTAGGTGCCTTGATGCTTAAGTGGTTTGTTTGATTCACAAATATCTTCAACCTGATTTCCCTGCAGTGTCTGAATTCTCCTAGTTAGGCTTTCCAAAATATCTTTTCATCATGGTTACCTCTCCCTGCCCTGAAATTCCTCTTAAAAGCATTTTCAAAGCAGGGTATCCCATTCAAGACCTGAATTAAAACTCATTGGAATTCCATCGCTTTATAGTTCTTTTCTTTTAAAGATTTCAGAATATTTAACATTATTAACTGAGTTGTCCTTCTAGATTGTAGCTTAAAGGTTTCTTATGTAACTCCCTTAAGAAGGAGAAAGGACAAGCCAGAGTCACATTTTCTTGGGAGGACAATGCAGTGTAATACCTGTCATTGTAGAAGGATTCTTCCCCGAGGGAAGTTTCTTCAGTTCCACGAGTAAATTCTGTGGTTACTGCTTTTCACTGATATGTTAACTCAGTTAATTTCACAACCTTAATGCCTTATTGGCAGCAAGATGTATTTATGCTCACTTCTAACCACCGGAAAGAATCCTTGTTCTGCATTTTAATTGCTAAGAACGCATGCTGTGTTCCAAATACTGTACTCATAAGCATTATCGATATTGTTGACATGAATGAGATTCTTAAACACAAGTTGAGTTTGAGTCTGTCTTGCTCTCTTTCTATTTTCTGTAACCAAGAGGGAGCTGAGAATAACATTCATAGCAATATGCCCACAGAAACATATTTTTAATTTGATGCAGATTTATATAAGGAGATATGCCCAGTGCACTTCACCAAGAAAAAAAAAGAAAAAAAGACTGCCATGAATTCCTGGGAGGCAGAACACAGTAGTGTGTGTGAGTGAGTGTGTGTGTGTGTGTGTGTGTGTGTGTGTGATCAACTTGCCAGTCAGTAACAGGAAACATGTACATGAGTGACAGGGTTTCCTGTTTTCCAAAAATGTGATCAGGGATTCCTGCAGTAGTACTGCAGGATGGTTCTTGGGGCCTTATATGGTTCAGTGGCAGTATCTAGGTTTGAATTCTTTCTGGATTTCCTGGTTCCCAAATGGATTCTGTGTTTCCCTTTGACTATTACAACCAGCCCCTAGAAAGGCTGTCTTCTGTGTTGTCCTCTTGTCACCACATGGGGTCTCCATAAATCCTGACCTGGATTAGGGAGCAGTGGAAACCACTGTAGTCAGGAGTCTGGGCTCCTGTTATCCGGAGGAGAAATCCAGTCGCCAGAATAATTTAGTTAAGACCCTTACCACCCATGCAGCAAAAATATCCCAACTCATATTTTTAATAGAAGGATATAAAGATAGGATACATACATAAGATAGAGTAAAAATTGGGAGCTTGTAATAAAAGGTGAGTATAAGTTATAGTCTCTCTATTTAAACAAAGGTAACAGTAATAATACTAATTATGCTCATTATTTGTATATGTGTCTTCATACTAGTGTCCCTCATTGGAGGTGGTTAAATTATCTGTTGTTGTTTTCCATATCTTTTAGTAGAAATGTGAATAAGAAATCCTGCTGTCACAGAGGCTCAGATTGAACTAAAATCTGTTTCATGACTACTGAACACCAAATAGTTAGAGGAAATTAGACCCACAGTGCAATTCCGGATGGCTGCTGCTCTGCTCCTTGTATCAGAAGGTACTGGTCTGCAGCCAGCATGCAGCTGACTAAGCGGCAGAGCGGGGAGCTGAACTTGAGATCTCTGGCCTCCAATCCCAATTAGTTTTCATTGGTCCGATTGTATGTGTAGATCCTCTGGAATTCCTGGTGGGATTAAGGAGTCTATAGTTCTTTAGGAGCTGTTATCCTCTGACCCAAGAGGTTTATATCTCTGCACAAATTATTTATGGTCAGATCAAGCGAGCAGTGCAGTGCTAGGCTGCACGGGGCCAGAAATCTAAAGATACTGAAACCTGTTCCTAGGAAAAGCTGCAGCTTGGAGAAAACTCTCCAGCCCTATCGTTCTCAAGGTGTGTGGTCCTAGGACCCACAGCCTAAGAACCAGCAGGGGCAAGAGTGCGACATGCACATTTTCTGTCCCTCAGAATCAAACCTTCTGGGTGAGAAGCCAGAAGTTTGTGTTTTAAGAAGCCTTCCCAAGGAGTCTATGGACCCTAAAGTTTGGGAGGCCCTGCTTGAGAGCTTCTCTGTGGTCATGTCTGAGCCACCTAAGTATGCAGAATGAAGAGACTGTGCGTGGTGGGTGGATGGGCTGAATCCCACGTAGCTTCCCTGCCGAGGTTCATCAAGTGCACATCCTTCATTACCTCTAGGGGGCACCAAACTGTTTTCATGTCCAGCCCCACAGTGGCTGTAAAGCCTTGAACGGAAAGCAATTTCTAGAGCTTGTCCCACTTACTTTTGGATGAGTTAAAGGTTTACTATATTTAATTTTTTTTCATTTTACTACTATCAATGTTTGGGAATAATGATTCCCACTTTTCATTATTAATGTCAAGTTTAAGATAATTAAGACATGGCACAGAGATTGGTGTTTATTAAAGGGTGATATGATTATCTTGCTATTCTTTTTTTTTTTTTTTCAGAACTGGGGATTGAACTCAGGTCCTCGCTCTTGCCAGGCAAGCGCTAATTCTACTGAGCTATCTCCCTAGCCTCCTATTTTGCTATTCTTAATACCATTAATATTGCAAAATTTTCCAAATATCTGTATTGGAAGAATAGATTATACATGTATACTTATTTTTTTTTTCTTTTTGAGACAGGGTCTCGCTATGCAGTTCAGGCTGGCTTTAAGCTCACTTTTATAGCCCAGGGTGGTCTCGAACTCACAGCAATCCTCTTGCCTCAGCCTCCGAGTGCTGGGATTACAGGCATGCGCCGCCATGCCTGGCTTATACATGTATACTTGTTATTGTGATTCTTTAAACATTTTGTAAAGACCATTGGTGTGGTCTGAGAGGTGTATTTTTAGGAGTAGAACAAATCACTTAAAATGATTCAATTTGCCTGGGCCTACCTACAGTCATATGGACAAAAGAGAGGAGATTAATATAATTAGTTTTATGATGTTTACATCTCATGAAGTATTCTTTTGAAGGGGTCAAGTTGATTCTCTTTCTTATAAAATAGCTTGCTTGTTGAAGAGTTAAATGAAAAATGAGAACTTTGAATCTAGACCTGCTGTTAAGTGGGAACACTTGGGTTTGACAATTAGCTTTTACTGACTCTTTTCTATCATTTATACAATTTTGGATAAAGTCTCTTGAACTGTAAATCCTTTCCAGTTGTTAGGGTAATTCTACTTATTATGTTTGTGTTCCAAATACTGCATTTAACTGTGTTAGAAACTCTATTTATCTCCAGTTTATGATAGTAGAAACTGAGACACAGAGGTACTCCTTCAGTCAGCTGTATTCATACATATAGAAAACAACAAGGAAGAGATGACAGCTTCAGTGTGATACCTAGCAACATTGTACAAGCGTTGTAATACACTGCCGAACAAACACAAAGATCTGAGTACACTGCATAAAATTATTTTATTTTTATTTTTATTTTTTTTGGCAGGACCGGGATTTGAACTCATGACCTTGCATTTGCCAGGCAGGCACTTGTGCCACGGAGCTATTTCCCCAACCCCTTAAAATTAATTTTATTTGTAAAGACAAAAGTTATTTTGGAGGAGGAGATGGTGAAGTCAAGTGATCTTTGAACATTAAATATTGTCCTAGTGACATTTCTCATCACTAAAATGTTAGACCCCACACCTGGAGATTAAAGGAGGAAAGGATTATTTTTGGCTCACAGTTTGGAAAGCTTTCAGTTCATAATTGGCTGGGAGGCCTGGCACAGAGCCATAGCAAGGGAATAGCTGTTCACATCATGTTGGATAGAAAACAGGAAGAGAGGATTCAGGGACAGAGACATGCCTTCTGGGTCATACCCAGGGTAATCTCCGTTTTTCCTACCTGTCCCCTTGTTCTAACAGCAAATCAGCTATAAATACCCATAATCTAATCACCTTCCTAAAAACTTGCCTATGAGTGCATGAAACGCTTGGGGGAAAACTAGACTGTCAAATAATGTCATACAAATGTGTAAGGCTTTTGACTTTGAGAAGAAGAAACTACTGATAACAAGAAAGATGATAGGGAAAAAATAAAGCCAGTGATAGATAATACTCAATGAAGTAGGTTTAAAAGAACATTAGTATTTTAAAGCCCAAGGCGGGGGGAACAGCTAAAATTTTAATAGTTTCATGAGTCTAAAGTGAATTTTCAAGGTTTCTCACCACCAAGAAAAAGAAAACACAGTGTTAAATGCTTTTATAATACCTAATGTTTGAGTTCTACTAAGTCTAAACATGTGCCTTCTTGATTTTCCTGGAAGAGAATGAATTTGAGTTAGGAAAAAAGGGACAGAAACCCCTCACGTCTCCTGCAGGCTCCTTCTGCTGGTTTGGGAAAGGTTACCCTTCCTCCTACAAAGTCATAATACCAGGGTAGAATTACAAAGAAATTTACTCTAGTTTAACATAAACTCGAAATCAATATTTTCAAAATCCGCAAGCTAAATATTACATGTTTGAGATAAAAATCAGCAGTGATTAACAGAGACAGTTTATAACCACGAAACATAGTCCAAAGCGAATGGCTGTCTGATGGTCAAAAAGCAATTTTCTCATACAAAAGTCGCATTAGCATTGTAGCAAAGGAGTTGGCAAATTGTCTCCATCCAGAGCCAAATAGTAAATATTTTAGGCTTTGCAGGCTAATAGACAAAACCAAGGATGTTCTGTAGACACTAAACAGAGAAAGCATTTCCAAAAATTCCTAATGTAATTTAGAACATAATCATTGACTATAATTTTGTAGTGCATGCCAACTAATAAAAATTCTAGAATTATTTTTTGAGAGCCTTCTAAATAAGTATTTCCCATCATTAAATCAATAAAGTTCCCTCTGTTCAAAACCTTTTTAAGCTCACCGACAATGAGTCTGATTTCACTTGCGGTCCACAGACTGCACATCTCTCCCTTAGTCCAAAGAGGTGCTTATCATTGTGAAAGGTCAGAACTTCCTAAGGGGCCAGGTCATTGTCTATGGGGACACTGCAATGACAAGCACTCTGATCTCCAGGGTGGCCTCTCTGAGACATGAAGCAAACGTCTTTCTCAGTATTACAGTATATACCAGCTCTTCTTTTCTCCACCTGTGATGTACAATCCTAAAAAAAAAAAAAAAACAATTTTAAAAATTTAAATTAATTTTTAATGCAAAGCATATAAGATACGATACATATCCAGTTCTTCCAGATGAGCTATGTTTATGTGTTGAACCACACTGTCTTCACGTACAAAATGAAGATGATAGTAAGCAACATGAACTAAGAATTTATTAGGTGCAAGCATTGCCCCAAGTATTTTACTTTTTTATTTATTCACTTATTGGATGTAGCATTTCACTACACAGTTCAGACTTGTAGTGATCCCCCTGTCTCATCCTCCCTACAGCTGGGGTTGCCAGCATATACCACCACACCTGATTTTCAGGCTGGCACATCGCACCCTGAGGTCTGAGGTCTGTGTAGCATGTGATACTGGAAATACTCGTCTCTGTGTTTGCCAGGCAGGCGCTTAGACTGCTGAGTTATCTGCCCAGCCCACTATTTGGTTTACATTTAATCTTTGTTGATATTGTCATTAACTTACAGATGAGAAAGTTGAGGGGCAGAACTTCAGAGATCAAATAACTTGCTCAAAATGAAGGAGCAAGGACTGGGTAGAGGTGGAATATTAATCTAGAAGGTCTCAGTCTGGAAAATTGGAACCCTCACTAACTTATGAAACGTAGGAAATGTTTATAAAAATAAAAACTACATATGGGAAAGAACTGTGTAAACTATAAAACAAAATACAACCTTTTCTATTTTACATTTATATTTTATATTTATTTCAGTTAAATATTGTGAAATTTAAAAAATGCACTTATTAAATTGTCATAGCAGTGAATATAAAAATAAGTTGACCTGAGTCAACT
>PVKN010034107.1:0-11898 GCA_004027915.1 Capromys pilorides
AAAAAAAAAAAAAAAAAAAAAAGAATGAGAAGACAGAGCCTCCTGCCACACCCATTTTCCCTCAGGGCTGCACTTGGAGCAGCAGCGACCCACCCGCCCCACCACACAGCAAGAGGCTTGAACCCCCTTGTGGGAGCCCCATAGGAAACAGCCACTACAGACTACAAAGGTGGTTTGGGCAGAGTTGAAGTTTATTTGCTGCAGTTCCTTGGCGCTAGTTTACAAGGCAAAAACAAATGAACAAAAACAGTTGGAATAATAATTATATATTTTTTAAAAACCCTGTCAACAACTTTCAGTCACTTCTTTATATTCTGTATTTTGACAAAAAAATTTTTTAAAACAAATACAAAATAATCTAAAAGAAAAACTATACATGGATTATTTACACCTCTGATAAATACACAAATACTGATCCAGGTGCCTCTCTGTTCAGGAAACATCAGTGAGAACCACTGGGAGGGCCTGGGCCTGCTAGAGGGGCTCTGGCTGGCACCACTCTGGTTCTCTTGGGTTTCCAGCCCGACCCACTTCCACCACCTTCACAAGCTTTAGGTGAAGGCCAGTAGCCACTCTAGGAGGGACCTACAGGAAGGGGCCAGAATGCTACCCTCCCCGACCCCCTATCCTTCTGCAAAGCTATTTCCAGAGATGCTCCTTACTCTATGGAGTCAGAGGAGCCAGCCCACAGCACTGTAAGGACCAGGCTCCTCTGCACTGACCCGGACATGTAGAGGGTGTGCTGATATGCCAGCCCCACTGCTCTGCCTGGCCACGGGGCAGGAGCTGCCCTTGAGAGTCCCTGAGAGAACGGCCAGAGAGCGCTGCATTTCATGGCTCCCTTCACACCACACAGGAGGGCAGCCCACTCACACATACATTGCAGGGGACAGGAGGGATAGTGACCCGACCTCTCATTCTACTGCCCCTTACTGAGCAGACCAGGCCCTGCCCCCTGGAGGTCACCATACAGCGCACCAGAGGAGCCCATTAGGGCCATTTTGAGGCAGAAAAGGCTGAAGCCCTATGGGGACCAGGGAAGACCTCCTCCTTCCTCTAGAACGAGGAGTGGAGTTTGGGGATAAGAAAGAAAAACCAGATAGAAACCAGTGAGATCACCCCAGAACTTCTGGGATAACCTCCTCACAGTTTTGGTTATTAGGTATTTAGCTCAAGGAAAATGCTGACTTTCTATCTGAAGCCCAGCAAGACCTAGGTTCTGAGGGAGAAAGATGATGGACGTGTCCAGTCAGTCCCCTACCCTCCTCTCCCGGAGCCCTGCAGGCACTTGGGCGGGAATGGCCCTCGCCACCCACTGCAAGGCCTCCCTACGCTGCTGCATGCTGCCAGCCCTCTCCTGCCCAGATGGGCTGCTGACAGCACTTCTGGGCAGGTGGTGGCTGACGCTGCAAGGAGGAGCCCACACAGCCTGGGAGCCCTTCTCCAGGGGGTCTCCAAACAGGCAGGGCAGCTGTGTTCTGTTTCTTCTTAGAAAACAAAAATAGATCTTTACAGTGCGTGGCTTTGCTTCCTTTCCAGCTCCTCATGTATCCATACAAGTGTACGTGCTGGGGGAGGAAGGCAGGCTCCGCGCAGGAAGGGACTGAGGCACGGGGCTCACGTGGCTCTGCACACACCAGCTGAGCGGGGAGTGCGGCTGCCCTGTGTCAGATCTTCATCAGAGAAAGGGCGAGAGCTCACGCTCGCAGGCGTCCATCCCACTCCCAGTGACAACTGCCCACCCCTCCTCCCCTTAAAGAATTGCAGAAGCTGAAGCTAGTCTGTAGAGCTCGGGCAGGGCCGGTTGAGGACCTCTGCTCTGCGGCGCTCGTTAGTGGAGGTGCAGCAGAACGGCCACAGCTCTGCAGATGGGACGGCGCCCTGGCAGCGTGCTCAGTGTCTCTTCGTGGAAGAGACCTTCTTTTTTCGTGCTGCAAGCATCTCGTAGAAAGGGTCCCTGCTGATGGCTGCTCTGGAGCACAGAAAATGGGAGAAAACAGCAAGTAAGGGACAGAACTGGAAGGCCCGGGTATGTCCCACTCAACTGTCCCTGTGGTGACTAGGGAAGTGTCCTCAGCATTTGCCATGTCTATATAGTAGTTGTGAAAGAAATACATGGGATGAGATGACAGAACGGCCTTCTGCTTGTTCCAGTCTCATACTGCATGTTCTCATGGCTGTGTTCTAATTCAAGTCTTATCAGCCACACTAACGGTGGGCCCTGCCAGGTGGGTGGGTGCACCAGAGTCACCATATTCCTTGTGAGTTGACTAAGAACATGTTCACCAGGGACAGTGTGTCCACAGCTCTTAGGAGGCATCAAGAACAGGTGGTGAAAGCCTCACCAATGATAGTCACCACCTGAAGCAGCTTGCTGAGGGAATCTGCCCTGGCGACAGCTGTCACCAGGGTAGCTGCCAGAGGCCAGGCAGTGTAGCAGCCTGCCTCCTGCGTGAGCCCCAGGATCTGCGAGTCCCTCCTTACACAGAAGCTTTAGTGCTCTTCCTTAGGAGACTGCAGGGACTCCATGAACTATAGGCAATTAGTTTAGGACCCCTCCTAAGGGAGACATGCAAGGTGCAAATCCAAAAGCCAGAACTGCAGGAAGGGGCAAGAGGCAAGAGCCATGGGCTGGTGAAAGTGGAGGTCACTTACTTGATGCATTTAATCCATTCTTCCTTCTCTTCAGGTGTAGGGGCTGAGATCCGGTACACGGTGTGGTTTCCTTCTACCACCCGCCCATCAGCCTCAGTCTTACAGGCTTTGATGACTTGGTCTTTATTGTCAGGGATGTAGAGTTCAAAGCAATTCTGTGATTAAAAAGGAAAAGAGCATGACAGACAGATCTTAAAAAGCTGCTGTCCCAGGAGACACTAATCCATTTCCCAGAAAACTATTCTGACCATCATAAAATGCAGGCAATATATATTTTCTTATGGATAAGAGAAGCTGGAGGCAAATTGTATGGACTAGGCGTCCCAGTAAAGACCAGCTGGCCTCACAAATGTGAGCGCCATTCCTAACAGACAGGAAATATGGTTGCTCGCTGCCTCTTGAAACCAACATAAAAACATCATAGCATTCCCAGCAAAGCAAAAATGTTTACAAGGTGTCCTGAGGATAAAACACAACCAGTGCAGTTGTGAGCACTTGCTGCTGTCACTTAAGGAGGCCAATCTCTGCAGGCTTGAGCCATAAAGATAATTTAAAAAGTTAGCCTAGGGCTGGGGAGACAGCTCGTTGGTCTAAGTGCCTGCCTGGAAAGTGCAGGGATCCAAGTTCCATCCCTGGTAACACACACTGTGCTGGCCCTGAAATCCAGCATGGTGGCACACAACTGTAATCCTAGTGCTCGGGAGGCTGAGACAGGGGGGTCACTACAAGTCTGAACTGAGTAGTGAGACCCTGTATCAAAAAAAAAAAAAAAAAAAAAAAAGCCAAAACTGAAGGCAGAATAGTATTTTTAAAGTGGTGCTTTTCTTTAAAAGTCTTTCGCATTTCTCTTTTTCAAAGACCTGTTGCTCATCTTCCTCTTCCCCAAGAAAATATCTCCACAAATATACTTACTGGTTTTTTGGAGTCCTCCACCTCCCGGATACTCAGGTTCTCTAGAGGGATGATGCCCCGGGGCTCTTTGTCCTGTGGAGCAATGCAGACAGAAGGATCACTCAAGGGCGCCCTCGCTGCTACTTCCTTCCATCTCTGCTGTCCCCCTGCATGGCAGAGGCCATCAGCTTCAGGATCGCCCCCAGGATCTACAGTGAGGACACAGCCAAGAGGCTGCTCGGTGTCACAGGGTATATAGAACCTCACAGACAGACGGCTAGAGTCCAACAGGCTCCGTCACAATGGTCTGGTGTGCGCCTCCAGCTGGGAGTGCATCAGCTCCTTCTTCTGCAAAGGGCTGCCCCTTCCCCGGCTTCTCACCTGGCTCTCAGCCTTGGTTCTGGTGCCAGCGACTCCTGGAAGCCCTTCCCAGCCTCCACCGTCCTGCACCAATGCTGGGACTGTAGCTGTGTCACACCCTTATTCTCACTGCCTTTACCTACCTTGATGACCTGACTGTGAGACCCTCACAGCGACCTGGACCTACGCTCCCATGCAGCACAGAGCTGCACGCCAGCCTCGGCCTCCCTGATCTCTTCAGCCACCCCAGCCAATGCCTGCCAGGGCACACCCCGACCTCCACAGCTACAGCAAAGCTATCATTTTGTAAATTTTTGTATTTGATCAGAGTAACACATGCACAAAATCAACCAGTTCTACATGTTTTGTCAAAGCAAAACATAGCATTTAAGCCATTCTCACCCCTACCCCCACGGCAACTATTTTCAGTCTTGTTTTCCTCTGAATCCGAGAACACTGTGACTGCTGCTCTGTGCATGTCTGATTTAGGATGCATCTGTACAAGGGGTCTCCTTCTCCCCTTATACTGTCCTATCAGGACCATCTGGCTAGAGCCTCACAGGTTTCCCCTGAGCCTCTGTGCTCTTCAGACTGTGCTGCATAATGGCCTTTTCAGAAAAACTTTCTCCAAAAATCACCTTAGTGGGGCTACCCTTTTTTATATCATGCTCTCCCTCTTGTCAACTATCCTTTCCTCTGCTAATTCATACCAGGAAAAACACTAATTTCAACTTCTAGGCAAAATTCCTCTGGCTGCTCTGGAAGGACACCGCTGAAGGCCCCTCCTGGGGCTGGAGTCCACCTCCTTATCACCCATCCCCCCCCATCACTCTACTTCTTACAGCCAGAGCTCTGCCTGGAGCACCCCAGCAGTGGCAAGGCACACCCCGCTAGCATCCTCAGACAGGGCTGGAGGCAAGGCGACAGCCCAGGTGGACATAACTCCATCAGGAACTGGTGGCTTGGCTGTTCTTGACCAGGTGTTTCTGGCTACTGCTCCTTTTCTCTAGGTCTTCTGTGCTCTGACACTCCATCGGGACATGGGCTTGCTGTGGACCTATTTCAGGCCAATATGCAAGCATCTGCTAAGCTTTTCAACTTGAAATCACATTTCATCTGGGGAAAGTTCATAAAATTATTTTGGCAAGGACCACCTACTTTGCTTTCTCATCTTCTCTAAAACATGTGTGGTCTCCTAAACCAGTTTGTTTTTTGTTTTTTTTTTTTTTTAAGAAATGTAACTTTCCCTTTACTGTTTCCCATCTTTTTGTCTTTTAATTCTCTCTAGGAGACTTTTTGAATGTTTTTCTTCTGGTGAACTTTTCTGAGAGGGCTTTTTGGAGGCTCAGCCTGCTGTGGGGATTGAACCGCCATCCCCTGGGCCTGATGGGCTTGCTGGTGCAAGGGCTTAAACCACAGAGCGAACCCGAAAGCCCTCTGGTGAGCTTTTATGTGCAGCACCCTTTTGGCTTTCAAGGGCTTCTCTGGATTGTTCTGTTGATTTATCTGCTGTGGGACCTATTTCTAGCTGGGTGGGTCGGTTGCCTCAGAGGTGGGGGAGAGTCCTCGCTGTGCTGGCAAGGCTTCCTTCCCCTACAGTCCTGTCTTCTTGCTGTGCTTTCACTGCTTGGTGCCTTGCAGGTCTGAGGCCTCCCTCCCTCCCTCCCTCCCTCCCTCCCTCAGACAGCTGGGATTCACCACTTGGAAAGAGCAGTGGTGGGCTGCTGAGCATGGGGCTGTGCATTCCTTACAGGGCCCCTCTCACAAGGCTGTCCAGGGAGGCCTGCTCCAGCCCTCTGCTCTTTTACTGCTGAGCCCCGCCTCCACTCCCCAGTCTGCCCAATTACAGGCCTGTCTTGCTGCATCTGAGAAGAGAGGGCAGAAAAGCTGGGGATGCCAGAGTTTAGCTGACCCTCCTGTGTACAACTGCCACCCCACCTATTACTGCCTAAGGTTCTTCAGTCCTGGGCACACCTGGTGTCACTGTCTCATGACCAATGGGCTGCACTCTTCCTGGCTGTAGGGGCACATACTCAGGGAATAAAATGCAGGCCCTATAGAATCCAGCTCCTCAGTACTGTCCCTCCAGCTTCCTCCTCACTGTCCTCTGTAGTGTTACCATCCAGCAAGGTTTCTGCTGTGTTAACACAGCAGATGCACTGCCAGGTGAGCAGGGGGGACTCCAAGAGTTACAACATGGATCTTCTGGGGATGTGACTTCAGCCACACTCTTAGGGATGAGACATGAGGGTTACATCTGCATGACACATACTCTGGTCCTAAGATGATTTTAAACCCAAAGGATTTACTCCCATGGCCTTCTGTCTAGAACAGGGATCCTGTGGGCAGTGAGCTGCCATTACCTTTCCTGCCTCACTGGTCTCCACTCTCTTCACACTTGTCCTGCCACTGAGAACAGCTGGAGCGTAGGCCAGCTACCTGGGAGCACAGCCGTCTTGCAGGGCCTACACAGGCGGACTATGAGCTATACCACAAAATCTGCCGGTATCAAAACAGCTCCCCTGACTTGGATCCCCATCCTGGGATTTTTAACTGCACTCTAGGGACTGGATTAGTTCAGGGATTGAGTATGCTCAGTGTGTGCAAGATCCTGGGTTTCACTGCCAGCACCAACACAGAATAACAGAAATGAAGGGCCAAGTCTAGGAGAGTCACTGCCCTGCTCAAAGATGGCTTGTCCATGCCAGCAATCACCTGTCTCCCTGACAAAGACAGAATTAACAACACTAACATTGTTATTTGATTGTCTTAAGAGCAATTATCATGTAAAAATAGTATTTGTTCATTTTAAACAACTGAAAATGCTGCAGAAAACAAAGGAGAAAGTGTTTTAAGATACTCCAAATCCAATCACTAATGAATTGCCACTATTGTCAGGAGGTCATTTACACACATACAGAGAAAGGAAGAGGAACAGGTTTTAGGAAAATGGGCTACTCTGCATGGCTTTGTTATGATAGACATTCTACTTCGATTATACAGAACTTAAGAAAAAAAAATGAAACAGAAACTGAAAAATATTGCCGTCAACTAAATTTTCTTCACTGTAAGAGATATTTTCTAAAATAACCATCTTCAAATTTTTTTTAAAAAGCTTATGAAAAATCTTTCCTTTTCAGTTTTTTCCTCCTCCTTCTCCCTTCCCTCCCTTTTCTCTTTCTGGAGACAGGGTCTCACTGTGTAGTCCAGGCTGGCCTCAAACTGAGCGACCTTCCTGCCCAATGAATCCTGGGATTACAGGTATGTGCTACTACATCCAACTTAACAGTTCTTGACTCCTTGTTTTGAGAGTGTTACTTACCTTTCAAAACAAGGAGTCAAGAACACTCTCACAATTCTTCCCACCTCTCTCTCTGCTCCTGTTATTTCCTTCTTATGCTGCCCAGGTGGGTGGCGTACAAATCTTTCCCTGCAGCAAATTCCCAATTATTCAGCTACAATCTATACTGATGAAATCCACTCTACATCTCAGTATAGCTCTGTATTAGTTCTACATTTCAGTGTACGTTAGCACTGGTTTTATATTTAAGACTTTTTTTTTTACATTTAAGTGTATTTAAGTATCAGTTCCTCAAGCATATGTATTATTTCTACATTTAAATATAGTAATGTTTTATTTTCAGCATGTTTTAGCACCAGTCCTGTATTCTACTGTATCCTGGCACTACTTCTACATGTCAGTGTATTTCAGTACTAGTTCTATATTTACGTGTATCTAAGAATTAGTTCAGGTGGCAGATAGGTGAGCTGGGCCAAGGCTGTAGGGTCAGCCACAAGGCAGACAGGTAGGCAAATGGATGGCCAAACTCTCCATCAGGCGTGGGTGGCTTGAGTCCCCCATGCCATGCCCCAGAGACCCCCCAAGTCAAGGGGGGGAGGTGAGGAGATGCCAACCCAGAGGGATATCAGTACCATGTCCCACAGGGTCACATGCAGTGGCAATGGGGACCATTCTCACCAGGTCCAAGAGAAAGCCTACTACCATGGAATCAAAACTGGAAATGACGTAAACTGTCATCAGCAGGTGGGCACCTGAACTGTCTAAGGTTAACTGGCACAATGGCACAACAGCACGCGTGAAGGCCAACAGAGCTCTGTTGAAGGTGCAACATGCTGAGTGGTTACAGCTTTCTCGGCTCTAGAAATTTATTAAGAATGAATAATTAATCATCTGTATGCACCTACAGCTACAACTAAAGCTACAACTTCCTAAGAATCTACCACTACCACCACAGTAGCTACAATTTAAAACCAACATTTTTATTTCTTATAGAAAATTATTGTGGAAGTTTCTGGAATGTCTCAATATTTCATATTTAAAGGAAAATGATGATATACTCAATCTAGCATCCTAAAATTTCACAGATCTCGAACTATAAATGTCTTGTACTGCATCTATAGAGAAAACGGCTTTTCTATATAAAAAGACCGCTCAGCACCATGCCTGCCATATACAGTGTGGAGGCACGTATGTTGCTTTAAAAATTAAAATGACATCAATGCCCAACATCACAGAAAGCTTTCCTAGTTTTTCTTCTGCTGTTTCTGAATAGCATACTGCATTGGGCATGAGTGTGTGTACCCATAATCCCAGCATGTGGGCAGCTGAGGCAAGATTACCAGGAGGCACCCAGCCTGGCTAACTCAGTGACTTAGCTCCTGGAAAAAAGTCTAGGGAATATAGCTTGATGGGAAGATGGGGGGGGGGGGGGAGCAGTTAAGCCCCATACCCCAAAAGTAAAAAAACAAATCGTTATATAAGTTTAGATAAAAATAGTAAGTAAATAGCTACTGGTTTACTTGGCATAAAAGACAAAGCTGGGTCATAAGGTCTTTATCAGAGGGGGAACTAGATTATAAAATGCCAAGACTACCTTTTCTTTTTTTTTTAGACAGGGCCTCACTGTGTACCCCAGGCTGGCCCTAAACCATTGACAATCTAGTGATACCACCTCCTTGCTCGAGCTGGTCCCTAACTGCTTCTCTACTTTACAGTGCTACAGCCTCAAAGTTGCAGGCAGAAAAGCACCTCTGAATAACTGGCTGAGCCCATCCAGGAGCCATAGGCCATAATGCAGGAGCTGCTCAACTGTCACAGACAGCCAAGAGCTGGTCTCCTCAGGAATGCCCACCACGTGCTCAGAGCCACCAAGGAACCCAGGGCAAGTATCCCTAGGGTCAGCAGTCCTCACCCAAGGCCTGAGCACTGGACACCCAGAAACACCAAAGAGCCCACAAAAGGTTTCCAAGGCTCATTGCTCTGTGTCCAAAGCCAACAAGGAGGCCAGGAGAGCACTCAGGCCCAGCTACCAGTCATCCAGAAAAACAAAGTTTCCTTTGAGAAGTCTCCCTAGGCCTAATTACCAAGAGCACAAAGACATCAAAAAGTCCAGAGTAAGTCTCAGCAGACCTGGTCATCAAAAACCTGGAGATGGCAAGAGCCCAAGAGGGTGTCCCCAGGCCCACCTTACCAGGCCCAAGAGACACCAAGAAGCCTAGTGCATGTCTACCCAGGCCCAACCACCAGTCCTGGAAATCACTGTGCTGAGAGCCTTGGCCCTGTGGTCAGTGCAGGTCATCAGGCTGCCCTCGCCTGGAGCTCCTGGTGCCAGCTTTCCTGCGCAGCCAGTCCTCCTATGATCCCTCCTTTCTGACACCTGCAGGATCTAGACCTTCACCCAACAGGCCTTCATGAAGGGAGGAGATACCATGATAACACATTTTGAACTTTCCATCTGCCTTGAGGGTCTTTGCAGTGAAGTGTGAGATGTGTTCTTCTGATAACGAACAGCTCTTCACTATGATGTGGTTAGATGAGGAGACTCATGTACCATTATCATTGCAGATGGAGCTAGAAGTCTTTAGGCTTTGAGTTAAACCAAGATTCTGCCCTCCTAATTCATGTGTTCCCCTATGTACCAGAAAGTTTGGGAATATTCTGTCCAAGAGAAGATACATCACCTGCTACAGAGGTGTACACCCCCAGAGAAAGGTTTGTCCTCTCAATGGCCACAGTTCTTCAAGCCAAGGGTTTCAGGGGCATTGTGCCATTTGCACAAATCACATATGGGGCGTGTGTGCCAGAGACACAGCTGTGCCAACTGTAAACTCTCTGCCCCTAAGTGTCACAAACTTGTCACAGCTGAATGTGAATGGTACTCTTTTTCCCTGGAACCCATGATACCCATGCAATCAGCGTGCAGACAGCAACTGCACCTAACCCTTGGAGTCATGAGGTCTGGGACCATGCTGGTGAAGAGAGGAGGAAGCTGGCACCAGGGCGAGGTGGCAAAGCTTCACTCAGTTCCAGCCTGCAGACTTTGATTTGCTCCAGGTAATGGAGGGAGGAATTATACAAAGTACTACTGTTTCAATTTTTGTGAAAAACCTTTTTATGCAGTTTAAGTTGTGAAAAGAGTTTGTCAGTAATGACAAGGATACTGAGAACAGGGAAAGAAAAACTTTTCTTTTTTCTCTTTACTTTCCCCTTCTTTCCTTTCCTCATCCTTGTTCCCCTCCCCATTACATTTTCCTCCTACTTCATAATACCTATTATACATTTTGGTCCCATTTTACACTTTTGACATTTATTCTTTTTTGTTTTGTTTTGTCTTTTTGAGACAGGGTCTCACTATGCAGTTCAGGCTGGTCTTGAGCTCACTTTGTAGCCCAGGCTGGTCTCAAACTTGCACTAATCCTCCTGCCTCAGCCTCCCAAGTGCTGGTGTGCCACCAGGCCCAGCCTGACATTTATTTTAATCATTTGGTACAGGGTCTTGCTACGCAGCTTGGACTCAGTGATTCTTCTGTCTCAGCCTACCCAGCACTGGGATTACAGGTGTGCACCACCACATCTGGTTTTGGTGGCTGGTATGGTAGCACAGCATGTGGTACCAGGGTTCGAACCCAGGTCCTTGCACTTGCCACACAGGTGCTTAGACCACTAAGCTATCTCCCCAGCCCTTTTTAAACTTATGATTTCTAACACTAGAAAAACAAATGTGGTATTTACATGTGTGTACAATTTATTTCACTTAAGAGAATGATTTCAAGGTGCATCCATTTACCTAGAAATGTCTCAAACTTATCTTGTGACAGAGTAGTACTCCAATTGCATAAAAACCCCACATCTTCTTTATCCATTCCTTGATTGATAGGCATCTGGGCTGATTCCAAGATGTGGCTATTACAAATTGTGCCAGCAGAAACATGGGAGTGCATGCATCACTGGGGTACAATGCTTCTAATTCTTGGAAGAAACTAAGAAGGGGAACAGCTGGGTCCCCCGGAACTTACAGTCCTAATGTTTTGGGGACTCTCCACACTATCTTCCACAGTGGTTGTACCCACTGAGGGAAGCCAAAGATAGCAGGAAGACCTCTACTTGATATTGTTGGGAGTGCTGAGAATACTGGTCAAAACAGGACTGTCTCTTTCAAGTTTGGAAAACCAAACTCATATACAGTATTCTCTGTCTGTAAAAGCTCCACATATATTTAATAAAAGTGCCAAGAAGCGTGTCCTGAAGTTTTCAGCAAGGACCCAAAGGAGTGACTAGGCTGCCGTGCTCAGGAGGAACTTTAGTGAGCCTGTCCAGCTCACTGCAGAGGATGCTGACACTGAGAAGGTCCATCAACCTGGATCTGGAAGTTCTGACTAGTGATAGGCTTCTGATATCCGCAGCAGAAGGTATCTGGTCCTCGTTTTTCAACTCTGTCTTCTGCTTATGTTGCTATTTAATGCATGGATTAACTTGTTACTACCCCAGATATAATGAACCATTTCATATTTGATGCTTATAAGAACCAAGTGTCACACCAGAATGTAAATACAAAACAGAAATTAAAACTAGCTTTCAGATAATCAGGCTGAAATTTAATTACACTGGTTCTTCAGAGGTGTACTGATAAGTAATGAAGTTACTTTCTTTGTTCAAAGGAAATACCACTGCTTTTAGAAGAAACTAACTGTT
>PVKN010034108.1:0-11905 GCA_004027915.1 Capromys pilorides
GCATCCCATGGCCAGTGTGATCTCATTCAGTTTCTTCAGAGAGACAGGCAGCCCAAAGCTGAGGAAGCTGTTAGTTGGCTTTTCAGGTGGTGGGTGGCAGTAATGGGCCTAGAAAATAGGTCTGACTTGTCAGCCAGGGAGAAGAGGAACTAGAAAAGGAGATAGAATGTTGTGTTTCATATTTGCTTCAAGCTGCTTGGGAGATTTAAGCCTGGGTTCTGTGTTGTCCTGAGGACATAAAAGAAAATGACCAAATCCACTCGAAATGCTATTTCATAATGGTCATTAATTTTCTGATCAATCAGTAGGGATAGGATTATGTATATTTTGGGTTATAAGCAAATTGATCATCTTTAAAAAGCTTGTGAAGGGAAGGCATCCCTCCCTAAAGACTGGGTGCAGAGGAAATAAACGTGTGGATGCAGCAACGACTTCAAGCTGAGCTGAGAGATTCTCTCTTTCTGTTCTGACTTGCACTGTGCCCCAGCTTGAGAACTGTGTTTTGTCTACTCCCAAGTTATTCTCCGTTACTCACTCAGTAGGATGCTGGAACTCTGGTTATAGTCCACGGTGGGATCAGTTGGCTTTTTATGCAAGACAGCTATTACTAAACACAGGTTTCGGAGAACTGCAGTCCTTGTTTTGATTGTTGTTACTCTGGTGATGAGACCTCCATTGGTCCAGTGACCGACAATGCTGTAAGTAATTGTACCCAGTTCTGCTGTATGACGCTCGAGTGTTTCCTTTCTCTGGTTCGTCATTCTTGCATGTAGCAGGTTGTTTCCAGTAGCTCACGTCAGGGTTTCAGCATGCCCAGACACACTCAGCGAAGGGCAGGGAGTGCGAGGAGAGCTTCACCAGAGCCAAGGGTGGGGCTGAGTACTGTCAGGAGAGGATGTACTGAGAAGGCAAACAAGCCCTGTCCCCATCCTGGCCCTGCCTGTGCCTGACCACCTTTCCCCAGGATGAACTCACTGGCCTTGCTGCTAACTGGCCTCTGGCACTTAACCTCCTCTGGCCTTGTAAAGTGGCAGTTTTCATAGGAACCCACCTTGTAGCTGAAGTCTTCCCTTGTCACTGACCAATAGGACTCAGATTGCTCTTACTGTTATATTACATGTTCCTGGAAATACAGTTTTGGTCAGCACAATAAAGTGAGGACAAACAGGTATGGTATTGGAAATACTAACCACAGAGGGTAAAACTGCCTGCTTGTAGCCACAAAAATAAATAAAAAAATTAAATCTTAATAAAAATTGAGTCTTAATAAATATATTAGGTTAGATGATCATATAAAATATAAATACCTAGAGACTAACAGAAAGTGTTGCACTCATAATAGCAACTATAATGATAATAGCGAAAAATCAAAGCCCTGAAGCTAAGGAATACATGTGATTTTTTTTCCCATATGAAGAAATCTATTAAACTTCTCAGAAAGTTCTGGAAGCAAACGATAATTTGGGTGAAAGAATATTTCAGGATGAGAAGACTCGATATTATAAAGTTACAGTTCTTTCCATTATAAATGCCAACATTTATTTTCAGGCTAGTTGAAACCCAGTAGAATTTTGGGGGAAGCTTTATGAAAGCAAACACTCAGATCATCTGAAGAAAAAGAAAAGACCATCCAAGATTCTCCTCAGAAAGAAATGCATAGAGAATTTCTGTGACTGAGGGTAGAACCAATTGTCACGATATAGTAATTAAAGCAATGTGACAGTGGCCTGTGAATAAGCTGATTTGTGAACAATTGGATAGGCATTTGAGAAGCCATGTCAATTGTACATAATAACTTAACATATGCCACTGGTGACACTCAAATTCAGAAGGATCTTATAAGTTATTCTGCAGTTATTAGATACTGTTTAGACAAAAAACAAGATGAATTCTACCTTCAACAAGATGTGATTAGCCTAAAGAGACTCATTTTAATCTAGAAAGAGAAGAAAATACAGTCTTTCTGGAAGTTCTTCCTGCTTCTCTGACAGATAATCCCATAATTTGTCACTTGCAACTAAGTTGGGGTCATTGCAAGGTTGGACAAGATGAGTATGACTTTTTTTTTATGGCCAGCTCAGCCTGCCCTAGGGGTGGGGCTGGTGCAGCATGTGGTGCTGGGGATCGAACCATGGTCCCTGCAGTTGCCTAAGCTTGCCTAAGCAGGCACTTTAGACCACTGAACCATCTTGCCAGCCCAAGATGAGTGTGACATTTTAAAGTTAACACAGTGGAGACGCGGAAATGAGAGGATCAGTAGGAGAGAGTTATTATGATGAGATTGGAAAAAAGCCTTAGCTCTTCCCCAGGAAATTAAAAAATAACTGGAATTTTTTTTTCTGCTAAATGAAATTGATAACATCCTGAGTGATTTAAAGTAGTGAAATACTGGTGACAAAATACGTTCAACAATAGGGGATTAGTTAAGCAAACTGTGGTGTATTCACATAATGGAGTCATGTAGTGGTTATGACATTTAAAGTGGAAAGTAAGGTTGCAAAAGTGTTATCAGAATGGGAGTGGGGAACTGAGAGGAATCTTGGCATAATCGACGTCATGATTGCTATTGTTTAATGAATAGCTGCCTTACACGCATTCCTGTGTCAAGGGCTTTACTTGTACTATTTATTCAGAGTGGTGCTTAATTGCACTATGAGGAGGGCTCTGTTATGACTCTGTTTACAGAGGAAGAAATCAAAGCTGAGGTTTCATAATGTGCACAAGTAAACGATAGAAAACTTCAAGCTCAGGTTGATTTCCTTGCTAGGCTTGCCTTTAACAGTCTGAATTAGTTTTGCTTTCTGTCTTCAGTCAGTTCCTAAACTCTATTAGTGTCCCTTAAAAGTAACTGTATTTCCATCCTTTCTCCTTAGGTCCATGTATTGCAGCCCATTTCAGGCTCTCTTATTTTATTACTTTTATTTTATTTTATTTTTTTCAGTACTGGGGATTGTGCTAGGAACCATGCCAGGCAGGCACTTATGCTGCTGAGCTGTCTCCCCGGCCCTCAGGCTCTTTCGTCTTTGGCTTGGATAGTCATAGCACTTGTTGGAATCAGCTCAGCTCTTCTCTCTTTCATGCTTACACCATGAATTCATTTTATTGATTACTCACCTATTAATCTCCCTGCATTTCTAATCTAGCTGCATTTCTCTTTCAGCAAATATTTGCTCAAGAAATCTCCAAGAGACTTATAAATACCTCTCAATGAAGTATAATCTCAGTGTTTGATATTCACAGTACTTCGCAATCTAACTCTTTTTTCCACTTTATCTTTTACTGTTCTTCTAAATCAGGTGTCCAACCATGTTGTAGACTAATATTTTAAATAAAGTTTTATTAGAATGTGAACTTTGGGGTCAGCGAGGTAGCTCAATGGGCTAAGTGCCTGTTTAGGCAAGTTCATGTTGGTCGGCCCCACCCCTGGGCATGCTGAATCTGCCACTGAGTCTGGACACAGTGGTGCATGGTTATAATCCTAGCACTGGGGAGGCTGAAAACAGGAGAATCACTGAGTCCAAGCTGCATAGTGAGATCCTGTACCAAATACATAAAAACAAAACAAAACAAAATCCACTTCACAGACATTGTGTACCAGATTTTAATATTTGTGGCTAATTTTGTATAAACAATCAAAGTCTAACGTACGCACTCTGGCCTTTTAAAAAAACGAATTTGCTGATCTCTACTCTAGATAAACAAACTGCTCCAATCAAATAGGTCTGTTTTCCATTTCTGCCTTAATTTATTTTTTGAATAAGGCAGGGTAGGTTTTTTTTCTTTTTAAGTCTGATTTTTTTTTTTTTGTACACCAATTGGAATTTCTCATCACTATGCCTTTTAAAATTTTTCCCCATTCGACAAGTGAATGGTCAAAAAAAAATCTAAGATACCTGTGCACCATTGATTAAGAAATAAAAAAATCACACTACTGAATTGGGTGACTTGGGTGACTCTCAAGCAGTGATGCAGAATGAAATCTCCAAAAGTTTCGCACTATGTGTTTCCACTTAAACACTATGAAGGAAGTGCGAAGGTTATGGAGGTGAAGAACAGGTTAATAGTTGCCAGGGCTAGGGAATGGGAATGGAAAAAAGAGAGTATGATATACAAGGCCATCATGAACACTTCTCAGGATGACACTGTGTGTCTTGATACATAAACCTGTGCATGTGGAAAAAGTGCATGGAATCACACATACAAACACACATACACACATACATGTACACACATATACACATAAAGCAGGAAATCTCAATAAGGTCAACATCATGGTTTTGATATTCCCTATCATTTTGCAAAGTGTCGCCATTGAGGAACTTGGGTAAAGGATGCACAAGATCTCTACATTATTTCTAACAACTGCACGTGCATCTACAGTGATCTCAAAAACAAAAAAGATTAATTTAGAAGTGTAATACTAATCTAAGGGAAAGGAGTAAGCATGCAATTTGTCCATCATCTGAATGAATGGTTCACTGTAAACTATACGAAAGTAACTCTTCTTCTTAAGCTTTGGATATGCAA
Organism: Capromys pilorides; assembly: GCA_004027915.1. NCBI lineage: Eukaryota > Metazoa > Chordata > Mammalia > Rodentia > Capromyidae > Capromys > Capromys pilorides. The sequence goes on from PVKN010034108.1 coordinate 4,528, forward strand.
GGCCTTTTTCTTTTGACAAAGGGTGGTTCAATAAATCATAACTAATTTATATGGTGTGTCAACAAAGGCAGCCTCAAGGAAAATGTGTAATATTCACTATACAGGATCAGATATAATAAATTTGATTTAAAATAGATGAAAAATTGTATTTTGCATATTTTTCCAGATAAATACTGTTATTAAAACAATAAAATATTTCTCAAACAGCAGTTTTCCAATATATGCCAAGCAAAAGTCACCAATTGCTAAAGTCAAATTTCTCATTCTTTTAGTGCTTTTCAAGATATAAAGACCTTTGCAGGCCATTTCCCCCACCTTATTTACACAGCAAATCACTGAGTGCAGACAGTGACATTTGCTGTTTTTTGGTGGAAAGAGCTAAGACGTTGTTATTTGCCAGGTGTCACATCATTGGAAAACAGGATGTTCTTGGATGTTGAAGTCCAGAGCTGGTCATCTTTGGCATCTCCCAGGCAGCAATGATAGGAAGCTAGAAAGTTTATATTCGTAACACAGAGAAATGTAAATATCAGGAAAGCACAGGTCGGTGGTCCTCAAAGTATGGGCCCTAAACTGGCAGCAGCATCAGCAGCCCTTGGGAATGGTGAGAAATGCAAAGTCTCAGGCCCCACCTCAGACCCACTGAATCAGCCACTCCAGGGTGAGGTGCAGCCGACTGTGTTGTAACAAGCCCTCTGTGTGGCTCCCAGGCATGTCCTGGCTTGAGGATCCCTGGCCTAGGGAATCATGAGCCACACTTCCTGCTGCTCTTCACTTGGGTGACCTCGGCAGGAAGGCAGTGACACATCCGACATTCGCTCAACGCGATCTCTCATGTGAAGAAATGATCACAAGGACAGCAAAGGAGGGCAGCTCACCACAGTGTTGCAACTGCATGTGCCGTGCCTTAAATTAGGTTAATGAAGCCTGTGTCTTTCAACATGGGATCAAAGACTTGCAATGCCTTCTTATGTCACTTTGGATTTTCCCCAATGAAACATCTTTTGCCTTCCCACAGGAGAACTAGGGAGATTAGCTTGGACTTCAGTGAAAGGTAGACTCCAGTGTACTCAACTCACAGATAAAACTACCAAACTGATGAGTGCATTCATCCATTTCACCATCATTTGTGTATCTAGTGCTGGGCATGTACTGGTGAAGTCTTAAGGGGAGGACACGAAATTCTAATAAAAGCAATAACAGAGTTAAGCAGAAAGTGTGTGTCTTAGCTACTTTCCTTACTACTGAGATGAAATACCTGATGCCCAAAGGTAAGGGGCAAAGGTTTATTTAACTCACAGTTGATAGATGGTTCAGTCCATAATCAGTGAGCTCCACGGGTGTTGTGGCAGAAGAGAAACCGTTCACGGCGGGGATAAGGTAGCAAGACAACTAGGGGTGACCACAGCTCCTTCTGTCCCTTATATCTTATCCAGAGTACTTAGGGCAGGTAGCACTCCCACCCTTAATTCTAGGGCCCTGGGCCCTGACTTTGTACCAAGAGTCAAGCACCGTGTCACACACCCTAGGTCCAGCCACCTCGGAAAAATCCTCACCTATGACTACAGGAGGCTAGGGCTAGACACAGGCCACAACAGTGTGAAATAATGCAGAGAAAGGGGTGTGTGCTTGTGCATGAGCGAGGGTGTGTGGGGACCATGGATTCAGGGAGAGGCTGTGCTCAGGATTTCACGAAGGAGGCCAGGCCCAAGCTGGGTTTAAAGATCAAGGCTTTAGCAAGTGGACAAAGAAGATGACATCCCAGGTACAGAGAATGGAACACCTGGGTTTCAGGAGTTGTGTAGTAGTGTGATGTGTTTGGGTAGCTCAAGTGGGTCGGTGTTGGTAGAGTCCTCAAGACCTGGGGACAGCTGACAACGAGGCCAGAGGCCAGATCTCAGCTGTCAATGTGCTCCTGAGGAGTTCGTAATTTGTGTGCTCCTCAAAGTGAAATCAAATGGACTTCCTTGCTCTGAGAACTCAGGAAGCCTTTCATATGCTAATGTGCAGCAAGACTGACTAGGCTGGAGTTTCAAAGGGTTGGGGAAACTTTCCCACAACCCATTCCTTGGGAATGGACTTTGGATAGTGACTATATAAAGGTGAGGATGTATGTGGGAGGTCAGGTACTTTGCCTTCTCCTTTCTTAGGATAAAAGCCATGCTCCTGCCATGGATTCTAACGCCCCACCTCCTTTCTACCTAGAATGCAGCCATATTTATTTCTGTGTCGTCTGTGGCGGGCTCTGACTACACCCACCACCTAAAATATCCACTCTCTCGTTCCTAACAGAAACAGCTCAAAGATCCTTTCATTATAATATTCTGTCAGCATCGTTTCTTTTTCTGTCTGTCCTTCTAGATTAGAGGAACTTGATCTCAAGGCTGTTGTGCGCTCATCTTTGGCTTATCTTTGTGTTGTCAGCCTAGTGCCAGATCTGGTGTTAAGTACATGTGGAATGGATACTGAAGGAGTGAACTGGAAGCCTTACAATAACCCTAATAGCTGACATTTAAGTGGAGCTCTTTGGTTTCACATATATTCTCTCATTTCAGCTCCATCTTCACCCTCTGATGAGTGTTCGTTATCCATGTTTTACATAGGAGAGAGCAGAAGCTCAGAGACATTAAGTGGCTCTTCCTGAAGTAACTGAACACTGCCAGGTCAGGGATAGAGGGTGATCTTCTTATCTCACGTTCCTCCCTGGCCCCTGGGCCGTCCACACCATTGCCCTCATGACCAGATCCCTGGAAGCCTTTCCATGTCCAAGCTGAATCTTCCCCACTGCCTTTCTTTTCCATCCCCAATCTCTTCCTGCCCTCTCCTCACCCATTCCTGCCCTCCCTACAGTCTGCGGCTCAGTCCCCTACCTGAGGATGTCTCAGGAAGGCCCCAAAGGGTAGAGTGTCTGCTAATCTGCATTTGGTTAGTTCTAAAAGATGCTGAACATCCAAGAGAAGACTGCTGTCTCTGTCAGATGGGTGGATTTGTCTGCCATAGTCAGTGCCTGCACCTTAGAAGGTTGGGTATTTGCTTCTCCACTCCCAGAATGGCACTCAAGGCTTGGGGAGGGAGGCACTGACCTCTGCCCTAGGTTGTGTGTGAGATGCCTGAAGGGCGCTGTTTGTAGGAAAATAATACTGTGCTAAGCACCCTCAAGAGAAAATGAAGTCATGGCTTGCCTGAGCGTGATTTATCCTTTCACTAATAACATATTTGCTATCTTTTCCAGTGATAAATTAGGTCCTCACAGCGTGTGCTTTTGTTCCTAACCTGGCTCCAGCAACATGCTGCACTTCACCAGCAGCCGTCAGTCTCCCTAGTGTTCCTGGGTAGTCAGCTGACGAAGCCCTCAGACTCTTGACTCACTGAAATATGTTTGAACTTTATTTTCAGGCTAATTGTCATGTGACATGAAGCGAGCCTGGAGAGGGCTTGCTTTATAACTAGCAATTTGGCTTTTGAAAGAAGTACAATATGCAAAAGAAATTACATGAGAAAAAAACGTTAACACCTTCTCTACTGAAGCGACTTCACAAGGCCCAGATAGGAGCTCTGTAAAATGAAACCTGAGGTCATACACATGCCCCGCACATCTTGAATCTTGCCTATGGCAGATATTCAAAAACCTGAGATGTTATGTATAATATATCAAGAGAGAAGGACTTCTGGAATGCCTGCTTCGGGGTGCCAGGCCTTTTCCCACCCTCCCTTGTGGCAGTAACCCCACACGCTGAAGGTGCTGCATCGTCAGCACATACAGCACGTGCTTGAACCAAGTTGTCATGTCAACTCCACTTTCCTGAACTAGAATTAAACCACCTTCTGACCACTTGCTCCCACTCCAAGCAAAGAATAATGTCAAGTAAGTCACAGTGAGCAGCAAGCTGTCCCTCCCAGGGCATGAAGGAAAGATTTTATTTCTTCAACATTCATAAGAAAAACCATTTGTCCGAGAGTGGAACAGTAGGGTGCTGTGAGCTGACCGCTGGGTCTGGGTTGTGGGCCAGTGGACACCTTTAAAATGACCCTTGACTGACTGACTGCCTACAAAAGGACCATAGACTGACTCGCTCTTTACAACATGGCTATTAAGTTGGGTTGTGACCCTTTATCCTCTTCCAGTAGTCTTCTTTCTGTGTTGGAAGATGAAGAGCCAGGGTCCTTTCTAAAAGTCTTGCTATTTAGCTGACAGAAGTAATTTCTCATTTATATTGTTATTCAGAATCAGGGGAGTGATGTCTTATTTTCTTTTGCTTTTTTTGTGGTACTGGGGATTGAACTTGGGACCACGTGCTTGCTGGGTAGGCACTTGTGCCAGTGTGCCATATCCCCAGCTTGTTTTCTTACAGTCTTAAACTCTCTACCTGTCTGCCTTCATCTGTCTGCCAGCCTCCACACTGGGACCCTTCTTCCTGAGTGCATGAAGTTGTGCCCATCAGTGAACACAGGGACTGGGTGCTGGGATGGCAGTGTGGGGGTGGTACTCAGCACCTCTGTGGTTCTCCCTCTGTGGCTGGGTAAGGCACGTGACTAGTTCTGGACAGTGGCTGGGATGGGAGTGAGGCTGTGGTGTAATAGCTCTAGAGGCTCTTGAGCTTTCGCTTCTTTCTGGAACAATCACTGACGAGTTGTAGAAGATGTTGGCTGCTGGCTCAGCCTGGCTTCTTAACTACCTTTGATCAGCAGAGAGATTTTCTGCTTTTGTGATGCACTGTGATGAATGCATATCCTAAACTAGAAAGTAAGAGAAATATTTATTGTTTTAAGACACTATAATCCTGTTTTTGTTTTTTTTACAATGATATAATATAGATTTTCTTGACAGATAACAGTAACTTTACTGAATGGGTAAATTTATTCCAAGTTTCTATTCTCACTGCTCCCTACATTCTAAACCTTATTTGGATCTTCTCAGTTCTTTTTCATTTTGTAATTATATTGCCTTTAACCTGGTTATTATTATTATAATTATTAAGAGCAGGAAATATTTATTTGGGGAAAGAAAACTTCTGTCTAAGGGAGACAGACAGGGACCCAGAAAGGGAGCTGCCAAAGACCTTACTTTTCAGGGAAATTTTATAGAGCAAAACTACAGAGTGGGTACAGTGTGCATCAAACTGTGATCAACCAGTAAGACTGCAAGGGTAGCTGCTTAGGTGGGGTTGATGCAGTGGAGAAGCAGGTCATGGTGCAAGTGCAGAAGGAAAGGATAAGGATGTGTTCTGGAGCAGACGCCTCAGGAGGTCCTGATCACCCACTTGGGTGACTGATCCCTATATGCTAGCCCTCATTGTTGCTTATTCCTCTGCGGGGTGTTTAGATATGGTCACTCCAACTTAGTGGATAGCTAGGTAACTTTGAGGCTCCATTTCTTTTACTCTCTTTTCTCCTCTCCTCTTCCATCCCTCCCCTCCCCTCCTCTTTCTTCCTCTCCTGTCTTCTCTCCACACTTCTCCTTTTTTCTCTTCTTCTCTCCCTCTTTCTTCTTCCCCTCTCCTGATCTTCTTCTTTCCTTGTGCTGAGCGACATTCTCAAGCCTTTTAGTTTTTATTTGAGACAAGATTTTGCTAATATATCTAGGGTGTCCTCCAACTTGTGGTTCTCCTGGGTAGCTGAGATTGGAGGTCCATACAACCATCCCCATACCTCTTTATTTTAATGCAAATGTATCTGCTTGTTTGATTCCAATTACTATGTGTTCTTATGGCAAACAGGGTGATGCAGGTGGACGGTTGCTGGACTTGGAGGCAAACAGGCTGGGCTTCCAGTCCTGAGTCAATTATTTTACAGAGACCTGGGCAGCAGTCTGAAGTAGCTTCAGTCGTCTCACCTGCATCTTCTGAAATGGAGCGACAATGACTATCACGCCCGTCTTGCCAGATCACCTGAGAGAATCAAGGGAGACCAGGAAAGAGAGCACCTTTTATAAACTGCAAGGAATCGCTGGCACGAGAGAAAGTGTCTTAGCGACCCTGAGCCCCTATCCCAAGCAGAGCTTCTACCCTGGATGTCCTTGTCTTTGGAGTTCACCCTGTACGGCTGCGTGCTCACAAGCAACTTCTGTGCTCCACCACTCTTCCGCGGCTGCACCCACAGCACCAGCCCTTTGGCCAAGGCTCCCCACTCCCACAGCGCTCCTTCCTGGTCGTTCCCCTCCTGCTGAGTCTCACCTGCTTTAACCATGTCACGGTCTCCAAGCGGGGCCGGAAAGCTGGGACACTGGGTCATTGACAGCAGAATGCAGACGTGCACGGCTCCCTTTTCAAGTTCTCACCTACTCTCAGCAGTGAAAACAAATTTCCCTAAGCCTCACTTTACTCGTGTCATTCCGTTCTCAGAATTAAACACCAGCTCCCAGCGGCCTCATTAAAAAAAGACACACGTGGCACATGCGTTATTTTTGTGGTGGCTACAAAAGCAAGTCATGCCTCATGTGCCCAAATGGCAAATGAAAGAAGAGAGACCATAAGCAGTTCAGGCTGACCTTGAGCTCACTTTTTGTAGCCCAGGATGGTCTCACACTCACATCGATCCTCCTGCCTCAGCCTCCCAAGTGCTGGGACTACAGGTGTGTACCACCACGGCCTGGCCTATTTTTCTATATCTTTTAATCAACATGCTACCAAACACTGCGTATGTTTCATAGTGGTTTTTTCCTCTTTATTCACATATTTTGAACATGGTTTCAGGGTAGTAAATAGCCTAATTCAATGAGTCAATGGCCTCATGGCAGTCCATTGGATAGATTCTCCATAACTGACTTATTTAGTGCTCTATTACAAAGCATTCTGTTTTGTGTTTCATTGCAAATAACATTATGAAATATATTCCTATGCACAAGTCTTGTATATATTAATATTTTGTAGCATGTTGGGAAATAATAAATCTGTAGAGGTGAAATGGCTTGGCTGAAGAGTATCCACACATTAAGACTTCTGAAATGTATTGCTGGTTGCTTTTCTAAAAGTATATACCAATCTATCTCTAAGCAGTGTATAAAAGCATCAATTTCTAATGTCAATTCCCTCTCTAAACTATAGAGTTTACCAAATTAATGGGAAATTGTACCACTATATCTAGAACTTCCGATTTAGTGGTTTTCATAAATAATGAAGTTCAACATTTTTTCATGTATATATTGACTATTGGTTAGGAAACTAACCTTATATAGTTTTCCTATTTTTATAATATGAGGCTGTTCTTTTGCTTACTGCACTATAACTTTTTATTATATTAATTCTTTATCCACAGAGCACATTCTAAATTCTCTAGTTTGTCATTTAATTTTGTTTTTCCCTGGATGAAAGTTCTTTATTTTCAGATAGTTTAATGTATCAGTATATCCTTCAGTTTTTCTGACTTTTTTATGTTAAAG
>PVKN010034109.1:0-11895 GCA_004027915.1 Capromys pilorides
TTGTCCTGACTTACATCACCAAAGCCCAAACATGACACTGTGGGTTAAAAAGAACATACCCAGTCAAGGCTCATCACCTCTACACCGCAAACTACATACACTTTTATTAATATTGTCTGAAATTGCATGAATATTTCTACTACAAAGATTTCACATTTTGGACTCAAACTTTACACTGTTTGAAATTACAAACTTCTTTATCTGATTGATTACCTCGCTATATCTCTCACAATCTACACAGACGTCTAGTTTTTTACTAAAACAATTATTTCTAGTGTTTTTATCACAGTAGATTCGGCCACCATGCCTGCCTGTCAAGTCTTTTGTGTCTGTCATCCAATGTGTGTGTTTTCCTCCAAGCTTAGGTTATTCCTGTGTCCTCCTCCAAGAAGCAGTAATGATGCTGATTGGAAGAAGATCAGACATGACAGCACGTCTCAGCCCTGCATACCTCTCTCCCTGTGGATACCAGCCAGTTTGGTGATTTGTAGTTCAAAACCATCAAAGACCTAACCGTATCTCACACCAAATGCTCAGTCACTATTAACCATGATTCTTGCAATCACCATTTGTCTTCATTCCATAGTATTTATCTCATCCTAAAGGGATTTAAGGAATCCTTTCTCAAGACTGCAGCTGATCACCAAGATCTTAGTGACAAATTTACTCTATTAGTCTGTCTGTCAGTTTATGATGATGTCAAGAGAAGCCCAAAACTGACCTGATATACACAAACAAACCCCTTTGCTCATTTGCCCCAGAATCTCTTTTTGAATCAACAGCAAACTTATGACCTCATCACGCATGAAAGCCATGCTTCTCCCCTGTTGAAACAGGAGTTGACATCTCTACCATGCTTACCTTTTCTCTATCAGTTATGTCAGAGTTCCTCAACTGTGTTCTAGGGTTTAATTCCTAAGTTCCCTTTAAACTGAGGCACCCAGAAGCATAGGATCCCTCAGAGAAGTGAGTTCCTTTCTTCCTTCTGCCCTGAAGTTTGTCTCCTCAAGCTCATCAGCACCCTTCTCACATTTTTCAGGCTTCAATTCTCCCTCTTCAGATTCACTCTCCTTGTCTAAAACCAGTTTCTCCCTTTATATATCTACTGCTCTTGTAAGAATGTGTAGAAGTTTGCTCTCATTTCCTTCACTTGACTTACCCCCGGGCTCCTGATATGGTTTTCCCTCCAAGAGGAGTTGTTCTGCTCTCTGTTATCCTTTCTATTACAGTCAAGATTTGGAGTTCTTTCTTTCCATCTCTTAATATCTCTTAGTCCTGGACTTCTTCACAAAGTTTCCTGGCTCCTTGCATGGATTCCTCTGCTTACCTCTCCATGGTCTTCATCATGAGACAGCTTTGGATGTGCAGAACTTCACTTTGGGGAGATTTCTAGCCACTGTCACCCTGTTGCTTGGAGTTCCACTCTACAAATTCAAACTGACTTTGGTCACTTAATTGTTAGAAATCCACCTTCCTGTCTTCCTACTGTGATTTTAACTTCTCACTCTGCCACCTCTCCCAAAGTCTTCATCACTTCTACTCAGTCAAACAATGCCTGTTTGCTGGTGAGAAACTAGCAGTGCAAATCAGTGACCTAGATCATTTCCTCATGGAAGATTAAATTTTCAGATGGGAAAGTCCTGAAATTGTTAAGCACTCTGCTTTTAATTCAAAGATACTTTCAGTAGGTATCCGGCCAGCACAAGTCCCCATCATTGAAGTTATTTTTCTTGCTGGGACAGTTTTTGATCTGTACCCGAAAGCCATTTTCCATTTGCTGCATTTGCATTTGCTGATGGCCATTCTTGTACAGATGTGGGTTCTACAGATACATTAAGGTTATCCCTCTATGCAACCACATGGACAGATCCATGTCACAGATGCACTCCCAAAGACAACTATACAACAATAAAATGTGCAAAGTAATCTCACTTGAAAGATGCAGGGAGCTAAGGCAAAGCAAGAATTTGCCACCATTTGCACAACGTGTTTGGCCTGTTGGGAGTTCAGTTTGTCTTAAAAAGAGATTCTCCTTCAGTTTAATCATCTGTAAAATGGGGATGATAATCTCCTCCCTATCTGCTTCTTTGGAATATACTCGAGTGAGAGAATGTACTGAGAGAGCTCTGTAGGGAAATGGAAGAGTGATTGATAAACCTGATGAATGTTGGTAGAGCCCTTCCCCAAATGCTAGGACTTGGCTTAGCTACTTAGAACTCTCTAGAACTCTTTATGGCCAAAGAATTCACGATAGGAAAACTGAATGTCTTGTGCAGCAAATGAGACCAAGAGAATTAAAAATACTGTTAGCACCATTAAAGGTGCTATGTATCTTTTTTATTTCCCAAAATGAAACATTTCAAGCAATATATAAAACAGACAACCAATTATATTTTACCTGTATTTAGTGGATTGCAACAATGATGCATCTTTATCATCGTCTTTGAAGATGACAGTGAGTAACTAGCATTTACCAAACACCATAAGCCGGGCCGCAAGCTCAGATTATTGCAAACATGTCTCGTTTAATTCACATGACAGGCCATAGAGCTGGTCGTCATTATAATGTCCATTTAAAGAATAGAACAGACAGAGATTATGGAAGCTGAGAAATCTTACAGGTGATAAGAGAGGAGGTGGAAGTTTAGCTTGAGTAAGAATGAGAGGAAGAGGGGTGGGTAGCTTCTAGAAAGTGAGGAAATATTTCAAAGTTTATCCTGCACTTCCTAAATCCAGTTTTTGTTTTCCACAAGCTCAATTTAATTTGATTTTAATTTCCAAAATGCAGGCCTGGGCTTATGACCATAGGAAGTTAGATGACAATGAGGGTACTCTGAATGGAAAAACTGTATAAATGCTTCATAGCCTTTCACTTACTCCTTTCCCAAGACAAGCAACAGCTAGAATTTAGCTGTCCAAGACTGAGTTTCAGGAACCAGATTATGAAAAAAAAAAAAAAAAAAAATGGAAGGAGAATAATGTGGAGAGTCTAAATCTGAAAATATACTTAGAAAAAAATAACTTCAGCTACTCATAATTTAAAAACTACTTTATATACTTTAAAAAGAAGTTGGCATTGTGGTGCACAGCTACAATCCTAGCACTCTGGGAGCCTAAAACCAAAGTACTGTATATCTGAACCCAACCTGGGGGCTGGCCAGATAGTCAGCAGATTAAAGTGCCTGCTTAGGCATATGCAGAGACTGGGTTCAATCCCCAGTGTGCTGTGCAGCCCTCTCCCCCCACCCCGGGGTAGGCTGAGATGGCAATTGAGACTGGGTGTGGAGGCACTCACCTGTAATCCCAGCATTTGGGAGGCTGAAAAGCAGGAGGATCACTACATGTCCAATCTGCGTAGTGAGACCCTGTACACCCTCTACTAAATATATATTAAAAAAAAAACAAAAGAATGAACCCAGCCTGGGTCAAAGACAACTTAGCAAGACCACTGTCTCAAAATAAAATAAAAAATTAGGAAAGATCTAGGGATGTAGCTTAGTGGTAAGGCCCTGGGTTCAATCCCTAATGTCACCAAAGAAGATGAGAAGGAAGAAGAGAAAAGGAAAAAGAGAGAGAAAGAATTTAAAAAAGTAGAAGAAGGAGAGGAAAAGGAAAAAGAGAGGAGGAGGAGGAAGAGAGAGAAGCTAAAAACACTGAAATACAAAGTTGTATCCTTACTCCGAGTTTCATGCAGCACACAATCCAAGAATCATTGACTCAACAGATCTCAGAAGTTTTCCTTGCAGAGTGTCCTGAACTTTGGCCATTTATTTGTTACCTCCACTGTTAACCTTCCCACTAAACTTCACTATTTAATATTCTTTAAATCAACTAATTTTAAATTAAGTGCCCATTGAGTTTTTCCTTAACAACATCTATTTTTAAAAAAATAGGTTTAATAGCCTACCTTTGCCTAATGCACATACTTAAAATGAATGTATAACCATTAAAATTTAATTTTTAAAATAAAATCTCTGGTACCTCTAATCATCATGAACCACAGTATGCTGAAGGCTGATATAATTCATTAGTTCCCAGTGCTACTTCATGGATGTTGGGTTAATTGCCAAAGGTGTGTCCAGAGAGCTGCTTTCAAACACAAATTATCTGGTCTGACTCCCAAGAGATTCTGACTTAGCAGAAGCCAGGTAGAACCTTGTGTTGGCCAACTTTGTGTCATGTTAACAAAATACCAGAAACAGGCTATTTGTAGGTAAAAAGAGATTTATTTTTATCCTTGATGGTCTATGGTTCTGAAAGTTCAAATCCAAGAAAAGGCAGCTCCACTGACTTAGGCTTCTGGCAAGGGAAGCATGTAATAGCATGAGTGTGTGTCAGATTGAGGGCACACAATCACAAGCCAAGGGAGGCTGAGGGACGGGGGAGAGTGAGAGAATGAGAGAAGAGAATTGCTCTTCAGGCCATCTTGGTGTGCATTTCATTGGCTAGGAAGCAAATAGTTTCAACTAGCTCTCTTTAAAAAAAGTTGTTTTGAAGGTTTTTAATCACACACACAAAGCAAATTAAGGCCTTAGAAAGAGTCTGTTTCACAGTACAGGTACCACAGTACTGACTGCTTGACTTTTACTAGACTGTTACTAAGCTCTGCCTTTGTCCATGACCTAAAACAAACTCTGTGTGGGGTCAAGATGGAGAGAAGAGTATCACATGGAACTGAGAAGGACTCTGGCCTCCCAGTGCTAACAGACACACAGCCTTTTCAAACCCTCCTCCACCCCAGAGCTGACCTGAAGGAAACCTTCAAGGACAGACATTGACAAATACTCAGAGTCTTCCTGCCTTCTCTGTAAATCTGTATATGTACCAGCTTCTCATATAGCAAAAGCTATAGTGCTTTCCTCTGAACCTGGTAGAAGCTGATATTCTGTCACAGGCATGTCTCATTTACCCATTCAGCACAGTCTCATCACAAATGAGCATGTGTGGTCCTGTCTTTCTTGGTGGGAAGCAACCCCTTGGTGTATGTAGAGCTCTTTCTAAGGGAATAAGAGAACAAGAACAGCTCTAGGCATCATGTTCAAGGTGGTGCATCAGACACTAGTACAGGAAAGTTAGAATAGTAAAAGATCTGGAATCTACACCAATTGAAGAAAAATGTAAACATTGATGATATTTGGTCCAGAGAAGAAAAGACTTAGTAATGTCAGCATGTACTTATTCCTAGGCAGCGGAGAACAGAATGAGAAAATCCCATCAAATGAGAAGCAGCTTAGTACTGTTGAGAAATACAGACAGCTGCTTATGAGGAGAGCATCATGAGCAAAGATGAGAATGACTCAAGAGAAAATTGAGGCAAAGATACTGACTGTGCAGGGCAACAGGAAGGAATTTGGATTTTAATCTAAGTGTAATGAGAAATGATGGAAGAGTTTTTAGCAAAGTATGGCATAATACAGTTTATTTAAGGATAGTTATCACTGTGAGAGTAACTTAGGATGGAAAATGGTACAGTAAACAAATGTGATCATTATCAGAAACAACACCTGAAGGTCACCATGAAAGAAAGGATTTATTCCATCAATACCCATGGGTTCAAAAGTATTAGAAGAATTAATTCTAAGTTCACCATAATAATCACAGTTAGAACACAATGAAATGCACTGCCTTCAATGGCAATAAGCACTCTACCACTGAGGGATATATCAGCCAACTGCACAACAAGCTGTTTTCAGACTAGCTTTAAACTGCAACCATTTATTATTTCTTATGGATTTGCTAGGTGGTTCTGGTGATTAGGGTTTGGTTGGATTATTCTTGATTAGGTCTATGCTGTGTATCTATCTTCAACCTGTAAGTTTATTAAATAAGACCTAGTCTCGGATGCCCTTTCCTTGGGCAACATAGTCCTTCTGCATGTAGTTTCAGGTCCTTTAGTAGGCTAGCATGGCATAATTCTTAAGGTGACTACAGAAAAGGAAAAGTAAAAACCCTCAGGGGATTTTTCACATCTGTTCTTGCATCAAGTTTACCAGCTTCTTGTTGGCCAAAATAAGTCCTATGAGCAAGCTTAGAGACAAAGTGGAAGGGAGTTATGAAGTTAGAGCACTGAGGGTATTGATCCAAGGAAGTCACCAACTGAGGACATCAACACAACGAATCTACCCCAGGTCTGCTGAAGTGGAAGAACAATGGCCATTTATGCAAGAAGATTTGCCTTCACAAGGCCTCCTCACACTCTACGGTTTCAGCTGCAAAAACAAATAGGGCACCAAAAAAGACATGCTACATGGAGAACAGGAATCATGCCAGAGCATGTGTCCCATGATTATGCAAGGAAAATTATTTTTGGTGGGTTGCCAGGAAAGCTAAAAGACATCCCACTCAAAGGACCAGGCCCACTTGCTCTCAAGGAAGTAACAGCTCAAGAGCTGGCTGCTCATTTTCTTTTCCAAGGAGTCATTATCTCTAATTCTTGACAACTTCAGTCTGTGGAAACATCTATAGAGCTCTGGGATGGCTTCTTTGTGTTTGGTTTACCCACACTCAAGCTGCTAAATCATCTTACAACTAGGATATTAACTGACAAAGGAAAAAACAAAACATAAAGCTGCCTAAGAAAACTGCTCTACACCAGGTCTGAGGCTCATTTTTAAATAAAGTTATTAACTCAAAAAGACAAGGGTAAGGATTTGGGCCTAACTGAAGTTGATATACAGAAGCCAAGAGAATTGCACACGTCTTAATGCATTCACATAAATATTTAGAATTCAGATTGTTAAAGCCCAGCAATGTTAAAAATATAAAATAAAACCAGCCATAACTGTAACTGAAAATAAAGTCTTCATGTTGCTAACAAATGTAGGCTATAAAAATTCCAAGCTTTTGTGGTCTGGCTGAGGACAAAACTGTTTCCAGAACTTCACACAGCAACGCAGATACCCACACAATTTACATATACATAAAATGCACACAAATATCTACACATACATTTAACAGCTTGATGCATAAACATAATCACACATATGATGCACACCACATATTTTGTGCAGCAGCACATTCTTGCATTAACTATCAGGCCCACAGACCCAGATGTGATCATGGTAAAAATATATGAATATATATTTATAAACAAACACACAAAAAGTATCTTTGAAAGCAAATCCACGTATACAGAGGCATTGTTACATGGATATACATAATCAAGACACAAATATATTTTGTTTCACTATCGTAGCATTAGGTGAACACAAAGAGAGACACACATCTTGGACTTGTGCGTACACAGACACATACGCATACAGTGTTTACAAGCATACATCCATCCACATAGGCACTCTGCAAAACCATGGATGATCTGACCTCTACCTACCTCTCCAACTGAATTGTGTATGCTATCCCTTCTTCTTCCATCAAACCTCTACTCATTCAAGAGATCCTACATTCCTTTCTGTTCAAACACTTTGCACCTTCTATTTCGCAACTGTTCCTGCAGCTGAATCTCCAATCCTAGGTTCAAGACCACCTGCTCCTCAGAGAGGCCTCCTCCAACCACCCCCTCATGTAGGTAAGTCACTTAGCTCCTCATCATATACTTTTGGGGGGCAATAGTATCACTTATCTTGATTTTTTTGAAATTATGCATTTCTGCATGATCAGTTATTATCCATTCCTCTCACTAGACTTCAAGAACTATGTCTGCTGCACTCATTAAGTATATCCTGAATCTAATCTAACATAATGCCTAGCAAAAAGAAGGCACTCAATAAGTAATTGTTAAATATACAAATACTTGAAAAGTAGCCAATATGTCACAATAAGCTAGCTACCATGACAGAATTCTGGGAAACAGTACAAAGCATACAAGAATTATCTCATGTAGAAACAAGTGATCCAGGTTATGTACCAATGCCTAAGAGACATATAAGGGCTCTTCTGAAGCAATTGGCTTGCTATACAAGCAGAGCAGAGTGTCAGGGTTATGGGTTGGAGGAAGGACCCCTGAGGTCACAGTGATGCAGATGTTTACAGTTGGAAGTCAGAGCACTTTGAAAGGTGGGAATGAAGATAGGGAACCAATTGTCTCTGCTGCTAACGTGTAAGGCAGATTATCCTAACTGATAAGAACCAACAGAGAGTAGACCTGTGGGAAGTGGGAAACTTGTCAGTGATGTGAATGAAAGTGGGGAAAGTGAAAGCAATTCTTTAACAGGTAAGAAACTGCCCAAGGTCTTTGGCCTGAATGCTGACATAATTGTTCCCATCCTGGTGTTTCCAGGTGAAAGAGATGAAACCACTCTGACTTATCGTTGGTTTGTGACAGCTAGGGCAAACCAATCCCAAGGGAGGACAGAGGAGAGCTGCCAAAGATGTGACATCAAAACTTGGAAAGTCCCAGCTCTTTTGAATATAAGACTCACCAGCTGCAGGATTGGAAGTCCTGTGGTTGGGACAATATTTGGCAAACTACTCTGAGCCTTTGAAATACATGTGCAGATCAAGAGGCGTTTGGGGATGGAAAATGTAACTGACTCAGCTCATCTTCTGAAGACATACGTTGTGCGGCACAATAAACCTCATGACAGGAAAGTCAGCTGTATCTGCTGCTGCCTCTTTGTTCCCTGTCCATTTCCAACACCTCCTGCTTCGAACACTCATGCCAATGCCAATAAAGTCAGGTTCTTAAAAATAGGAATAGAAGCCAGGTCTATGGGGACAGTTGTAACCAGAGACACAGACTAGGTCATCTGCACAGATGGCCTACATTTACAAGACTATGAAAATGCTAAACTCCTAATGAGATCACATATTGGAAAGAGTACACACTTTTAATTCTTCCAGTCCTATTGTCTTGCTTTAGTAATGTATCAAGGCACTAATATATTATCATTGGACCCCTTATAAAAATTCATGCTATATACTCATGAAATCCAGTTTTGAGGGGAAGAGAATCATATAAACAATGACGTTTGGACCTTGAGGCTAAATGCATCTTTCCTATGATCCAATGTCCACCACTTCCCAAACCACTCCACACTCAGCTAACCAATTAAGTGCTCATAATGGGCACCTCAGATCAGTGGATCTCACTGCCAGCACTGGTGTCATCTGGGAATTTGCAGAAATACAAAATTGAAAGGTCCATAGGAAGTGAGGCCCTAGCTCCATAGGGTTTATTGGTTAGTTTTGTTTGGTTAGGTTTGGGTTTGGTTTTATTTGAGTTTTGCAGAGCTGGAAATTGAATACAAGATCTCACACTGAGCTATACTCCAGATTGTTTGTATTTGTGTGTGTGTGTGTGTGTGTGTGTGTGTGTGTGTGTGAAGGGTCTCACTACACAGCTTGGACTTATAGTGACTCTCCTGTTTTCAGCCTCCCTAGTGCTGGGATTACAGGTGTGGGCCACCACAGCAGGACTCCATTGCCAGCTCAGTGCACCCAGGGGAAGGACTATTGTGGCATGTGAGTCAGGGATCAAACCCTGGCCTTTGTGCTTACCTAAGCAAGTGATTAATACCCTGATCTATCTCGCTGGCTCTAGCAAACCCTGCTAATGATTGTGGGTTGTACTAAAGTAGGAAAAACCCTGGTCTACATTGGCAAGCAGAATCTTCCAGCTCCCCACCACTCTTGTACACACAAATACTGCTTCTGCCTTAGGAGAACCAGGCAGCCTGGTTTCTCAAATCTCCAAAGATTTGAGAGCATCACATGGAGCTGAATCTTCCCTGATTACACTATCCAGAAAAAACGTGAGCCTTATAAGGCTAAGCGGACTGCCTGGCAACAACTGAGTTCTTAACTTAGTAGCTGTTGGTTTTATTTAAAATAAATATTTACTATTGATTAATAAGCAAATAAAGTATGTATATAACATGCAATAAGTGTACATGAATCCATGTAATTACTACCCAGATCAGGTAACAAAATACAGCTGACACACCTGACATACATCTGCTGTAATTAGCAGCTATATCTCATTATCAGTTTTACTTATCTAAAGTCATATGAAATAAACTTTTGTGACTTCCTTCTTTCATTCAGTATCATGGCCAAGGGTTTCATTGCAAATCACTAATTGCTAGACATCTTTGCCAACAGTTAGTATGCTGCACTCTGCTTTCAGTTTGCATTTTACTAGTGACAGGTGAGGTAAGGCATCTTTTACTTTGTTGTTCGTGATTTGCATATCCAGTCATGAAGTCTTGAATATTAATGCCCGTTTCTTATCAGGTTACCTTTTGCTTATTTATTTGTAAAAGCAGTTTCTAAGTCTTGTGGATAAAATACTTTTGTTGATTAAATGTTTATTAAATACCTACTGTTCTGCTGCTTGTATTTTTATGCTCTTGATGGGGTATTTTGGCAAATATAATTTGTGCGTGTGTGTGTGTGTGTGTGTGTGTGTGTATTTGTGTGTGTGTGTTTAGGGAAGGGTCTACAGGGTGTTCAGGGTCTCACTATAGGACTCACACTGATCCACCTGTTTACAGCCTTCCAAGAGCTGGGATTATAGGCACGCGCCCCCACACCTACCCAGTCTTCATTGTCATCTCAGTGTGTCCCGGAGGCAGGGCTGGTACAGCAAGCTGAGGAATCAATCCCCCAGCTTCTGTGCCTGCTTGCAGGCACTTTAATCCACTGAGGTATCTGGCCAGCCCTACAATTTTTAAATTTAATTAAGAACAGTTAAATAACCTCTCCTCTTATTGGTAATATTTATAATCTATAAACAGACCAACCCTAAGATCATGACAATATCCACAAACCTATCTTTACAATGTTTTATTGTTTTTATTCCTTTCATTTAGAACTAAAATACATCTAGAATTGATTTTGTTTAAAATGTATGATACAGCTCTATATTCCTTTTTTGATATAAATATATAGTTGATCCAATATGATTATTGAAAGCACAGTCTTGATCTAGGAAACACAAAATTAGATCATGATTTTTATCCATTGGTCCATTTTTTGTCCTACGATTGGAGAATATTATTGAACTTTATATTAATTTTTCATTCTGTATCCATGCAAAACTTACACACTGATTATAGAATATCTCTGTATAAATTTGAATTTTCTTCATATTCATTCTGTTCTTCTACAAACAATGATAGTTTTATTTCTCCATATCCAATCTTTATGCCTTTTATTTCTTTCACTTGACTTCATTTGGGTAGTGTATTAGTCAACTTTTCCATTGGTGTAACAAAGTATCTGAGCTTTTGAGGAGACAAAATGGATTTTGACTCATAATTTCAGAGTTTTCAGACCTGGTTAGCTGATTCTTTTTGATCTCTAGAGAGACAGTGCGTCATAATGGAAACACACGGTAGAAATACAAAGACAGGAAGAAGCCAGGCAAAGCACTCTCACAGTCAGCTAATGTTTTTCCACTATGCTGCCCCTGTAAGAGGCTCTGACTGCCACCCAGCAAAAAAGGTACCACGGGTGGCAACCACACCTTCAACGCATGGACCTTTGGGTGTCAGTCAAGATCCAAAATTAAGCAACAGGAACTCTACTATACTTTTGCTTAGAAATGACAGTAGTGGCCATCTACGATATTTTACTAAGTTCAGAAAAAAAAAATTCAATTTATCAACATTAAATATTATGTAATATTCAAAGATATTATATATCAGTAATATGTGGCAATTTTCCTTCTGTTTCTAGATTACTTTATATTTTTATAGTGATTAGGTGTTTAGTTTTCAATTATTTTTACAGCATCTATTAAAATGCTTTTTCCCCTTTTATGCCAATAATGTGGCAAATAATAATGACTGCCTTGAAATGCTGAACCACTTTTGCATACCTGAGACAAATCCAACTTTGACTATACTCCCTTTGTATGTACCACTTGGTTCAATTTGACAATCCTTTCTTTAGGATTTTTGCATCTACGTAGAGAAATTGGCCTAAAGTTTCCCT
>PVKN010034110.1:0-11891 GCA_004027915.1 Capromys pilorides
ATTATTCCAAAGTAACCCATGGAGAGGAGTTTGAATGTAGCCAACACAAAGAAATGATGAAGTTTGAAGTGTCGGATATGCCAATTATTCTAACCTGATGGCTACATTTTATGTAGATGTATTAAAAGGTCACACCACATCATGAAATATGCACAATACTATGCATAGCTATACATACATACATACACCTTTCTGCCCACTTAAAGAGAGACCACCCATGATGCTGAGAAGGTTGTGGGGGACAACTGCTGAGAGTCTTGGGCAGCCTGGCTGGGGGCCACCATATGGGCACTGCAGAGGTCCAGGAAGAAACAGGGTACAGAGATGGAATGGCACCAGCTCAGTGCCTCTGGCAGCCACAAGTAATGCAGCTGACTTGGGGAACAAAGAGACCAAAACTCGGGGGTCACTCAGCAGTGGAGCCCCTTTCCATAAGAGCTCCCCAAGATCTTGGCCCCAGCTGTAGGCCACCTCTTCCAAGAGGATACCCCCAGGAGCACACTCTCCCCACTCTCTCCTTAGAAGCTAAGCCTTCCACATGCCAGCGAGTAGACTACATACTGTGCTCTGCACCTCCCTGTCCTTTCCAAACAATGGCACCCGGCCACGGGTGGGGACAGAGCAGCAACTCGCCCACTCACAGAACTGAGCAGCAGGGCAGGAATTGGACGCTGACCACAATGAACACTAGCTCTGCATCAGCCCCTCACCCAACTTTCCTACATACCTGCCACAGTGCCCCAGGGGTGGCACAGCCAGGCGTCCCCAACATAAAGAAATGATCATGTTTGAAGTGCTGAATATGCCTCATTGCCTGTGCCTCAGCTGATTGCTGTAGAAGCCCTGCCCAGGGCAACTACAAAGAAGTCAGGTCCAGGGACAGGGCTGAAAGCTGGTACGAGCACTGCACTGGTCAGCTCTTGCTACTGCTGTTCCTCCCACAGTGACGTTGGAGGAAGCCTCATCAGGAACAGGCACCAACCTAAAAGAAGGGACAGAGAGGACCCACCAGTAGTCATCAGCACGAGGTCTAGCACTACAGTGTCATCGGGAAGGCTTCCATTGAGGAGCTGGGACAGGTTGGGAGTCCAAAGGTGGGGCCTAGGGGGCCTAGTTACCCCTGAGCCCTAACACAGCCAAGGGAACTCAGCACTGCAGGCTGTGTCCACTGCTCCCATGCATCCTCTTGCCATGGATACTCTGCCTGGGTCCTGTGTGCCAGGTGCCAACAGGGATTCAGATCCTGACCCCAGTCCCTGAGGCAGACAACATTAGCCCCATCTAACACATTAGGAAACTGAGGCTCAGAGATAAAGTGGAAAAAGACAATGAAAAGTGCGAACATCAGTGAGAGCTGCTCTCTGCCAGCCCTGGAGGAATACCACCAATGACTCTACCCTGCTTCACTGTCAAAAATAACCTTGTCTGCCAGAAACAGATGAGAAACTAAGTGTTGGTGATGAAACTCAAAGGCCCAAAGGATCAAGCTTCTTATTAGGAGATGTGAGGTCCATGTCCATGATCCTGGTTTTGGTCATTCTTGGTCCAGCATGACCCAACAGATCACAGGCTGTGTAGGGGTCATGCTAATCCTCAGAAAGCTTAATACAGCCTTCTCCATGCTCTCTGCCATCGCTCCACATACCTGCATTACACACACACACACATCCACACATGCCTATGCACACAGAGATACATGTGTATGCATACACACATGCATGTGCATAGCTAAATAGGTGTACACTTATTCCATGAATTGCATGTGCATGCATACATGCATGTACATATGAAGGTGGGTATGTATGCTTGTGCACATCAAGTGCATATATGCACACATGTATGTGCATTGATGGATGCACACATTTGCATGGATGTCAGCATGATACATGTATACACACAGGCACTGCACACACCCCTCCTTGTCTTATCCAGATGGGAGGGCACTGACGGTGGGACCTGGACAGAAAATTTTCTAAACCAATCCCACCTCTTACCAATAACCCAGAGGGACAGAGACTCAGCAACCCTCAGCATGTCAGTGACCCCACGGAAGCCCCCAGTTGGCAGGGCAGTCACACAGCAGAGCAGGCCCCACAGGGAGCATAGCTCCGCTGTTGGAAGCTGGGCCAGGGGCTCAGCATAGCCAAGGCCTGCAGTCCCACTTTCAAGCACTTGGAAGCCTTTGCAGGAAAAAGAAGGGGCAGAGGACTCAAGTCCTGTTTGCCTGTGTGGGACATACAGCTGGACAGGTGGAGGGCAGCCTGCCTGCCTCGCCTCCAGCATGGAGAGGTTGTCCCAGCGAGAGGCTGTTGCAAGACATCATTTCCGAAAGGCTGAGCCGAAGTAGCACTCAAACATCCTCTGTGATGTAAATTACGTGGGTTGAACTAATGAGCTATATATGTATCTTTCATCCCCTAATTAACTGTGGTTTAATGAATTTCTCAGTGCGCTGCTGCCAGAATAGTCTTGCAAGCCAAAAGAGATTCTCCCCCTCCACTGCAGGTAAATATTTAAAGACCCCAAATTAAAAGGAGCACTATGACCCCAAATTGGAGACTAGATGCTACCTTAGGGGATTAGACCCTTGTCTCATTGATTCAGTGTTTTCATTTTCCCTTTCTTCTCTGAGGAGATGGTGAGGGACTCAGGCCCTATGAACCTGCTCTGGCACTGAGCCCAGGCTCCTTACTCCCGCTACCCACAGGATCCACCCAAAGGGAGGCCTGAGGACATCACACCTGCTGGTTCAGACAGCAGAGGCATCCAAGGTACAGACAGCCAAGCAGCCACAGCCCTGAGGACATCAGATCCCAGACTCACATCCTAGCACCCGTCCCTCATTAGTGGAGTGGGTGAGGGGGTGCCCCCCATCATCACTGACCCCCAAGGCTTGCTACTGTTTTCCACCTCATGAAGTCAGCTGTACCCTGTCACCCTGACTAACCTGCATTCAAAGCTGGTAGCTCCTGTCTCACACGTGGCCTCTGCATGAACATCCCCTGTGACAGTGTCATTCCCAGTGCTGAGCAGGCATTTTGGCTGCTTCTTGAAGCCACATGGCTAGGCAGCCTTCCCCATCTGTCCCTGTCTCCATTTTTCATGGAAAGTTGAAACCGTTAGTGCTCCACAAACCCCACAGGTCAGACATCAACATGGGGAGAAGGTGGTGCTGCGGGGCAGCCCAGGGTGGCAAGAAGAAAATGCTCCAGGCATGGTCCCCACGCTGAGCCTGGCCTGCTGCCTGACTGAGCAGGTGCCAAGAGCTCCAGGAGTCACCCCTGCAGACCAGCCATGGCCCTGGAATAGGCAGAAAGAGGAGAGAGGCAACAGGTGTCCTGCCTTGGACAGCACAGGTACCAGGGTCACCCTGTGAGGCTCAGACTGAAAGGACACTGCCTCGAGAATGTGGGGAAAGGGCCCTGTGGAGGATGCCCTGTCCTTCCTGCCGCCCCCCACCACCCTCAGCCCAGGGCCACTCAGACAGAACCAAAGGCTTCTAAGAAGTCCCAGCCCACCTGAGCTCCACAGGGCCTAGTATGGGTGCCTCTCCTTGGCTCTCCTGGACTTCTCTGGTGATGGTATCCAGAGAAAGCGAGGTGGAAGTCGTAAGTCACAAACCCAGTCACACTATAGCCAGGTCACAGGCCAGAGGAGAATGGGCCTGGGAGGAACCTGAAGATCTGCCCAGCCACGCAAGGCCACTAGCCCCCAGCATCACCCTCAGTATCAACCTGGCACCTCCTCAGATATCACCACAGTCCCCACCTCCCTGCCTCCTCCTCCTGCCTCTGATCCCAGGACCAGCCCCACCCCTTGCAAAACCCTCTCACCTTCTTGTCCTCTTGCAGGTTACACTGAATGGCACAGCCCAGGTGCTTGCTCTAGGCCACTTCAAAGCTGCGCCTCACATGAGGTCTCCTCCAGCCAGGGCTGGAGCCTGCTGCCCCTCCATGATCAGTTTCTGATCAGTTCACACCACCTTCACAAGACTCTGTAGTCAGAGCTATGTGGCCAGCTTGAATCACTAAACACAAACTGCGGACAACCCAGCAAACACAGCTCTGCACAATGGTCACCTCTCCACCCGGAAAAGGGGTTCATCTAATGTGGGGGGTCTCTGTTGCCTGGTACTAGCCCTGAAGCACTACAGGAGTGCTAAATGTTTATTGGCTGAATGATGAAACAGCCAGCTGGATGGAGAGATAGAGAAGTACTGTTAGGTGGGTGGGGAGAATGGACGGGTAGAAGAAATGGAGAGATGGATACATGTGTGGGTGGAAGGAAGAAAAGGAGAAGAAACGTATAGATGGGGATAAATGGATAGATGAAGGGTAGGGATAGATGGATGGATAGATAGATAGATAGATAGATAGATAGATAGATAGATAGATAGCCCCATAAAATCAGAATGTTGGCTGTGTACCATCTGCAAGGAAAGCCAGCAATGAGAAGCCACTGAGGGGTTCAGGGGAGGGAGGAAGGCCTGAACTGTAGTTGTCACTCTGAAGTGGGGGAGTCAAGATGAGAGAGGCGAAAGCCAGGGCCCTGAGGTTGGCAGGGCCCTGAGGTTGGCAGAACACTGAGGCATGTGGAGACAAGGGCGCTGGGCAGAGTGGAGACCAGCATGGCTGAGCTTGAGAGCGGGCAGCCAACCATGAGCTGGAGAGATGAGATAGGCCGTTCCACCCTGAATGGACCCTGACATAGTGCACAAGACCCAGGCAGAGTAGAAGGACCAATTTGACCCAGTACCAAGTCCTATGTTCACCCAGCACTAGGTGGCAGTGGGACCCTTCATGTCGAGGTCCTCTGCAAACACCAAACATTCTAGCTCAGAGGTAGATCATCAACAGGTGCCCCTCTGAAGGCACTGGGCATTTGAGGGGTGCTGTCTAAAGGTCAGAGGCCAAGTCAGTATGAGCCTGCAATGCCCTTTGGAAACAGCCACTGTCCCTCCTTTGAGCACAAAGGGCCCCAAGGAGCTGGTTTGAATGTGAACTCCATTTCTACAGCCTAAGAAATGAGTCTTTGCACCTGGGTACAACACAAAGGGCTTCCAATCCGCCGAACATGGAGTGTTCCTTTGTTGGCTTATTAAATTCCTTCCCAAGAACCCACAGAGCAGGCAGACAGCTCAGAGTGGCTTCAGTTCACAGAGACACCATCTGATAAGGTCACTCTTGCCATTGGTGATCACCTTCACCCACCTCTACCCCTACCTGCAGGAGGCTGCTCGGGTGCAGAGGACCTGCCCACAGGACACCCAACCATCCTGCAGGTGGCCATATTCTGGGAGGGGACAGGCAGGCAGGAAGGGGTCACAGCTTGGAATAGAAAGAACAAGAATAGCAACCTGACTCAACAAAAACCAACCCCAAGCCTCAGAACCAGCAGATCTAAAAGGCCTCTGACCTTGGCTCAAGCCACGCTCTCTAGGCCTCCACTTCCTGCCTGAAGAAGGGGAGTAGCATGCTTGGCTCCCAATCGCCGTCAAAGATGAAAGAGCTGGAGACACTAACCAGTTCCAGCACAGGGCCATCCCAGGTGGGAAGAAATGGGACAACCTGCCCTTGCTTTCCAGGGAGGAGGCTGGCATGCCTGCGGCCACCCCTCTTCAGCAAGAGACAGAAGCACCAGACGGCTGAGGTCTATGCTTAATTTTGGTGCAGGACAGTCGAGGGGAACTCCAAGAAAAACCTGCCCTCCAATGTCAGTCTCTGTCCTTTGTAATGCCTAGAAGCCGTAAGAGGTGGCCAGAGGGTTCCATGCCAAGTCCTCCTGTTTTTCAGGAGGTAGGCAGTGCCCAGAGTGCCCTTGCTTGGCAGCAGGGCCTGTGCGCTGATGCAGGGCTGGGGGCTGGGGAGGATCCAGCATGCGGCCTTTACTGCCATGGTCCTCTGTGGTTCCCACTTTAAGGAGCTCTCTAGCACCAAGTCAGAGCCTGCCCCAGATCCAGGGCAGGCCCCTACCCCACCATCCTCTTGCCTTTAAACACAGACCTGGCCCTAGCACCATGACATAGTCAGTGCCCCCTGAGGCTCTGCACCCCTCCACCATGCAGCCTGATTCTGACCCCTCCACTTCTCCCTCCTTCCATCTTCATAGATAGAAAGCTGTTTCAGGGCTCCAGGCCTTTGCCTCGGCCATCCCCTCGGCCTAGAACACCGTTCCCCCCAATACTGCTTTGCTGAGTAAATGCCTTCAGCCCAGGCAGCCTTGCCTGAGAGGGAGGGAGATCCTCTCCCACGGGTTTGCCTGTGTGACTGTGTCCAAGCCCCAGTTACTTGTACAAAGCCTGACTCATAGAAGAGCCTCATCAATGGGGATGGACAGATGGATGGATGGATGTGGGGGTGGATAAATGGGTGGATGGATTCATGGATGGATGGACAGGTGGGTGGGCAATGCATGCTTATACGCATATGCGCATGAATGAACAAGTGAATACATAGGAGGCCTATCAGGAATTTCACATGAAGAAGATGCGGAGACAATAAGATAGTGGCGATGTTGCCTCCAGTGGCAACACTGTCTTACGCAGGTGAGTAGGGAAGATTTCCTTCTCTTTAGAGCACGTAGGTGATCCTGAGCAGAGGGGGAGGAACAGCCACATGGCTTCACCAGCCTCCTGACAACACTGAGTCCCCCCTTCTCGCCTTAGAGCAGCCCCTCTGCTCCCATCGCTGCCTTTACCTAGCACACAGCTACCTTCCTGGGCCTGGCCCTGGGACAAGGGAGCTGGTAGAGGTCTCAGCATGGGAAGGGACTCCCAGGTAAAGAGTAGGTAGTGAGCAGGGCAGGCTGCTAAGTGAGCTTCATCTAGGAACACACACAGGCTGGCCCCAGGAGCACTGAAAACTGTGCACATTTTCATATACAATACGACAAACTGTGCCAACTAACGTTCAGCCTTAAGACTGTGGCCAATTCCCACAGCCACGGCTCAGGCCCCTCACCCCAAGGAGCTGGCCGCTGGCCTCGCAGGTCTTTCCTGAGAGAGACATAGGCGTGCACCCTCCTGCTGGGCTTCCCAGCCTGCCAGGCTACAAACAGGGGCGGCCACAGGACTAGACCAGGGTGGACCCTGCCAGCAAGGCCTGGACCCAGAACAAGGAAGGCTCAGGGAGCAGGGACACCCTCCACACACCTGACACTACCATAGCAGCTCAGCGCTGCCCACCTGCCAAGGTTCTTCTGTGCCCCTGCACCCGAGGCTGTCTTGGCAGCTTCTGTGAGCAAACACTTCCCCTGAACATCCGACAGCCACCCACGGGGCCCAAAGATGGCAATTTGAGTGAGCAGCGGCACCTACAACCTGGGAGCTGTGCACCATCTGATCACCACTGAAGGAGGCTGGGGTGCTCACTTCATATGGAAGGAAACGGAGGCCCTGGCATTCCCTACAGTCACCACTGCTAAGTGACAGGGAGAGGCCCAGAGCCCAGTTACAGCTGACCCTACACCTGGACTGGGCCTAGTAGGCCCACCATCACCTCCAGCCGGAAGCATCTCCCAGTAGCCCTGCTGCCCACCAATGCTCATTGCATCCACTCAGACCTGGTCAAAGCTCACCTTCCTGGCAACCTTGTGAGACCCCCCTCCTACCCACCTTCCCCACTCCAGCATACCCCGCGTAGCCCCCACTAGTGACCCCATCACACTACACCCTTACAATTATGGATGGATCTATCTAGATGCATCCACAAGGGGCATGGAAAAATGGATGAAAAACTGAGCATGTGGTTTGACACCAACTCTACTTTGCTGTGCAAATTCTATATGTCTCCCAGAGCAGAGAGGAAATGCATTTTCCCCTAACAAGCTGCCGTCAACCACTTCCACTTTTCTGTACCAAAAACACTCAGCATCTGTCACCTCTGTAGATAGCTAAGTGACACTGCCTCGCACCCGCTGTCCTGGGGGCGGTGGGAGGATGTATTTACACAGTTCGTACTACCTGAGATAACATTACCATCTCCAGGGTCCCCGGCGGAGCGCGCACTATCAGTGTACAGTCCGAGTTTTCTCCACAATGATTTCATGCTGAATTTGCTGAACCTCTGCAAGCAAAGCTGTAAACGGACAGGAGGAGGATTTCTCTAGGCCTTCGGCACATCCTTCATCCAGCACATTAGTGGTGATAATATTTGGAATATGTTTACTGACAGAACCGGGGCTTCTGTGCAAATAACTCTTTTATGACACAAAGTACTGAACTAAGATGGAAAATGGCATTACTCATGTTAAATTCAAAATGAGCATTTTGTCCCAGATTGCTAGAAACCCAGGAAATGTCATTAGCTATCTGAGGTTACAGTGAAATCCACAAAGGGTTACTCTTTGGTAATTACATTTACTGTAGCTATAGAAACCAGGTGCATCAGATAGCCCAGCTGACAGCTCTGTCTCTTCCCCCAAGAACAGCTCAGCTACATGCTGCCATCTCCAAAGACTGAGCTCTTGGAGATGCCTCACATCTGAGTATCACTCTGGCTCTTGGGAGAACTGTTTTCCCCACAGGCACCTGGCTGAAGCCCCAGGACATGGGCTGCTCTGGTTCTTGATTGGAAACTGATGATAAAAGACAGAGATGAGAAGCTCTTCCCAGGGCTTCTGCATTGCAATGCACGTCTGAATGTGTGCCAGGAGTTAGCTTCCTGGGGCTGTGGTTTTGTGGCAGATACATTATTTATGGCTGCCCACCATTGTGTAAAGCATTCTGGTACCACGGAGCTGGAGCTGCAGCTTCTCAGCCCCTGAAGCTCCTCCGCTTGGGCCCGGACTCCTGAGCCTGGAGCTCTTGGGCCTCCTCAGACCACACAGCAGCCCAGGCAGACAGCTGGCCATGCCCAGAGCTATCCAGAAAAGAGAGCTGGGGACCAGCAAGGGAAGCAGGGGCCACAGGCAGCCTCTGTCTGGATGGCAATTAGGGCTGATGTCCCTGTTAGCTTGCCCCTTCCCTTCTGCCTGTGACATCCCTACTCACCATCTATGACACAACCAGCACCTGCCTTCCAGAAGTACTATGAGTTCCCACACCATGGTTGTCAAAGTGGGGTGCCCAAGCCAACAGGGTGGGGTACCCAGGCCACCAACTAGAACCTTTCAGAATTTGATTTTGGCAAATACTAGGTTCCAATTCCAAACCTCAGGAGACAGAAACTTTTGTGGTGGCATCTTGTCAACTGGTTTTCTTTCAAAAAAAGATTTCCCAGTGATGCTGAGGCACATGAGATGGGAAAATAGCCAGGCCACCTTCAGGTTCACTGAGGTAACCAACAACCATTAGGGGTAGGGCCTTGCGTCAGGGTCTCCTTGAGCTTCAGGATCATTCTGAGCATTCGGGCTGAGGCCTTCACAGTGCAGACAGGGCCCAGCAAGTCCCTAAAGCTGAGACTGGCTACACCCAGCTATGCCTGCACCTCCCCTCTGGACCACTAGGATGCCCAAGTCACTATGGGTCCCAGGAGCAAGGCCAGCCAGACCAGTGCCTGCTGTACTGACCCAGGCTGCAGAGGGGCCCCAGAGAGCTAGCCACTCCAGGTGCCACCCACAGAAAACAGGGGATACCACTTCTGTACCAGCCCCTAGGACGCATGGTGAGTGCCCTGACCAATCTTGGTCTCCACTCGAGCATCTCATTCACCTTCAGTGCCCCCTGCTTCGTGGGCCCCCACCCGCCTGAATGTCACCCTGCCACTCTTGTCCCCTCCTGAGGAATCACAATTGAGTGAGAAAGGTCATGGAGGAAACTAGGCAGGAAACAATCTTTCTATTTTTCTCTTTTCTTTTCCAAAGACTCTGCCAATTACACTGAATTTAAACTACTGCTGGCCATGGTGTTATGCTTATAATCACAGCTTCTCAAGAGGCTGGGGCAGGAGGATAACAAATTTAAAGACAGCCTGGGAGGCTTAGTAAAATTCTGTCTCAAAGCAAAACTTTTTTTAATTTTTACTTTTTAATTTGTATATGTTTGCAGTATATCATCACATTCCTCATAGAAAACTGGTAGAGGTATCTAACATGTCTGGGTTCTTTGTGTACCCTCTCTCCCTTCTCTATCTCTATCTCTGGGTCCTCCTCCCATGTGCAAAAGATCTTATTTCCCTGTTTCCTATTGCCTATCTTTTCATTTTGTTCATTATTTACATTTTGAGTTTCTTATATAAGAACTATAATAATTAACCTTATGTAGCAAAATAAAATTTTCAAAGAAGGGCTGGGGATGTAGCTCAGTGGTGGAGTGCCTGCTTGGCATGCAGGAGGCTCTGGGTTCAAGTCTGAGTATGCACACAAAAAAAGTCTCCATATCTGAAGGCGTAGGCCAATGCACATGCACAAGGGTGCACGGGCACACACACCAGCCCTTCCATCCCTGCGCTCTCCACCCCAGGAGCCCTTCACTGAGCCTCCTGCGCTGCCCAGCAGATCTGGCCTGGCTCTGAGCACCCACAGCAAAGCCCAGGGCACCTGCTCCTTCCTTTCCCAGATGGACCATGTTCACTACCCCATGCCGGGTCGCCAGGGGCTGGCAAAGGGACAACAGCCTTGGATCTCACCTCTGCTACCCTGCCCAGCCCAGCACAACCGCTTCACCACCCTATAACCCACAATTTCCAGGCCCCTAGCCAGCACACAGCTCCACAACTGCCCCGAGCCAGGCCTCTATTAGAGGACTCCACAGTCCTTGGGTCACACACAGCTCTCTTCTGCGCACAAATGCAGGCAGGAACCAAACCCTGTCCCACTCTCCAGGAGTTGCCACAGCTCTGCTGGCCCAGGAGGTGTATCTGTGAGGTTTGTCTGCTCATTTTTAATTCCTTTGAGGAAAGGTCATTTTTGAGAAAATGAACTCACAGTGACACTCCTGCCTCAGCCTCCTAAGTGTTGGGACTACTCAGAGTACACCACACTGTCTCAATGGTTTGGATGTGTGTCTTACTCAGGGCAGCCCCAGGAATAGGAAGAACTTCACAAACCCTCATCCAGCTGTTTCACATCCTGGGGTCCTGCTAGCTTTCCATCCCCTCCTGCCAACAGGGGTGCCTCTCTGTTCACCTGGAATAGCTCGGCAAGCATGCACAGACATTTAATGAAATGCATCCCCTTGACAAGAGGAGCCATAGGGGGATCACAGACAGAGAAGCCCTCTCGCCAGGGGGACCAAAACCCTGAACAATACTTAATTTGCAAGGCTGTTCGGGACACTAGTAAGTGAGCCAGACAGTGGGGAAGTTAGGGGACACTTGATAGACACACACCCTGGTCACAGTCTGACCTAGTAAGCCCTGCTCTGCCTGTGTCTTCTGACCCTTCTACCTTGTGCCCTGGCAGCCTGGTCTCTGGATCAGCTCTGGGGACCCACTTGCCCTGGGGTCAGCTTGACTTCTGCCTCAGAAGGCATCAGCAGTGGCTGTGTCCCGTCTCAGGTCCCTTGTCTGGGCAGCCCCTCTGCCTGCTGGATCCTCTCCCAGCTCTGCAACCCTGCTCCCAACCCCACCCTGCCTGCCCCTTCATGCCCAGAGGGGCAGCAGCTCCCTACAACTGTCTCCCTGTCTCTAAGTGCTCCTCTTTCCTGTGCAGTTCCTCTTCTTTCTGTTCTCTTCAGTGATCTCTGACACACTGCAGGAATTCATGTGGATAGTTGGCGCCCTCAGCGGTTGATGGAGAGTTGGGTTTCAGCAAGGTTTCCCCCAGTCCTGTCAGTGGTAAGCAGTGGGTTGCTTGGACAGTTAGGTGCGTTCCTAGTCTTAATTAGCTAGATCCAAAGCAGCATGGTTCCTAACAACTGGTAGGGCCTCCCCCTCCAGTGATTTCCCTCAGGGCACTAGCCACAACACTGCCTGCTCAACCATTTTATGAATGACTGGACGGAGGACACCGGT
>PVKN010034111.1:0-11893 GCA_004027915.1 Capromys pilorides
AACACCAAATATGCTGGCGCTTTAGGCAGATTTATCAGTCTCCAGGACTGTTGGAAATGAGTGTTCATTGTTTAAGCCATTCTGCCTATAGCTGTTTGTTTGCTTTGCTTTATTCAGTACCTGGGATTTAACTCAAGTCCTTTGGACTGAGCGACATCTCTAGCCCTTTAAAAAAAAAATTAGATGGAACCAGAGTTTCATGAAGTTGCTAAATGGCAAAGTGTGTACTTGAACGTGCAATCCCTAGCCTCCCAGGGTGCTGAGCTTACAAGCATGGACTATCATGTCTGGCCAGTCTATGCTGTTTTGACCATAGTGGTTTCAATAGACTAAGATGTCATGTTATCACACAGCAACAGAAGACTGTGTTGTAAGTCCGGTCATCTTTCTCACCTAATTCCACTGTAAGTTTTGAAGTGTTAAGTGTCCCAACAGGCACGTCCCTTCCCCCATCATCCCTCCTTTCTTAAACATAGACTGGGGTCTTAGTAGGGACCAATCACTAAGGATCTGTCTTATTTACTTTTCTCATTGCTGAGACAAAACACCAACCGTCCAAAGTTAAGAAAGGAGAGGCTTCTTTAGCTCTCAGTTTGTGGAGGTTTCAGTCCATACTCAGCTGGCTCCAGGGCAGAGTACCACAGGGCAGAGGACAGCAGCTCATGGCAGCAGAAGATAGCAAAAGCAACAAGAAAGAGCGAGACCAGCCTCTTTCTATCTCTTGTATCTTATCCAGTCTACTGGGATTAGGGCAGTACCAATCCAATCAGTGGACTGATGCAGCAACCACCCACCCATAACCCCAGCACCCTTCATTCAAGCATTGCACTGCGAATCAATCACACACTCCAGATCCAGCCACCTCCAAGGAAACTCTATGACCACCTGGGGATGTGAGGAGGGGGGACATCTAGACAAAAACCATCATGAGGTACGATCATGAGGACCCAGGAATTGATGTCTGACCCCCTGAACTCCCAGGATAGGCACGGAGAAGAAAGTAGTGATACTGCTCAGTGGTCGGGACGAGCCCAGTAAAGAAAGAGTGGTGGAAGCGTAAATGTAAGGGCTATCGATTCCCAGTGGGAAGGGCAGGAATCTGTCTGCAGTTGCAATAGAGCTCACTGAGCTCTTAAAGAAGAGAAGAATGAAGCCAAGAAAAACACTCAAAGTGAGGAAGGAAAGGACTGGTGACCAGGCAGAGGGAGCTAAGGAGCCCAGCGGATGGAGCAAAGAGAGACACAAGCCTTCCAGCAGGGCCAGCACGCCTGAGTGCTGCAGGGGTGGCCAGAAGCACAGGAGAGGAAGGGCGGAATTTCTGCACTTCAGGTGGACCTGTGCATGCCCCGCCAGCTCGGGTGGCTGGCGGGCAACTTGTTTTCTCTCTTGCAGTGCCCTTTAGAGACTTTAGTCGTCCAGAAAGCTTCGCTGTGATTGTCACTGTTAGGTTTAGGCCATTGGGCAGTTGACAGAGGCAGAAACAATGTTTAGCATTTCACGTCCTCCTGGTTATCCAGGCTGTGGCTCCCTCGCTTTGTGGGCTTCTCTCTTTGCCAGGACATAAAGCAGGCTCAGTGTTTGTCCCCTTAGTCCCCCAGCTGGCCAACAAGCAGAGGCAGCAAACCACTTTTATAGTGTTTCTGCTGAAATTCCATCTAAAAGTGTGGAAGGCTATGACCAAGATGATGCCTCCCCCTGGTCTTCACGTGCTTTATATAACTAACCCCCTTGAATATCAGCAGGACATCTCGATTTGCAAGCGGATGTCGCCTTGGAGATTACAAAAGGGCTATGGCTTCTCTGTCTGGCACCCTCTGCCTCTCCTTCTTTCTCTTGGGTAACCAACTACCATGTTTTAGGGACCCTGAAGCAGCCTGTGGAGTGGCCAGTGTGGCACAGAATCATGCCTAAGCAGATTCTCCAGCTTCCTTCGAGCTCTGGGTGACTGCTAGATTTACCGTGACAACCCGGAAGACCCTGAATCAGAGACACCTGAGATGTGCTCCTATTACTGGCCCAATGGGATTGTGGGATGACAAAGGTTTGTTGCTTGAAGCACTGAGTTTGAGGGTAACATTAGGCAGCAAAAGATAATGTAATAACCCATTCCCTCCATGTGACTCTACCTCTGGAGCATCAATGTGACATCGACTCGTCATCGATGTCCCCTGTCTGACACAGTGGCTTCACAAAGTGGGTGTACAATAGCTAAAGACAGGAGAAGAAAAGGACTTGCATCCTCCCTTGCAGCTTCTGTTCCCCAGGTGCCCTGGGAGTCCAGCTCATTTGGTGTTGCCCCAAGCAGAGAAAAGTGGTTGGATTTATTTCCATCACCTGAGAGATGTGCCTGCCTTCTCCCAGACCCCCACAGAGAGCCTTGGTGATGCATAAACAGGAAGGAAAAAGCCCAAAACATGGCCCAGAGATGGGTCCTAACTTGGGCCCATGAGCACTGGTTTTAGGAAAAGGGTGTCCCCAGAAGTTATCTGTGAAATTTTTCATGTTTGTGTATTTGGGGGAGGAGGGATTGAAAGAATTCATACTAGCACCCTGGGTAGATTATGATCAAAAGGATTCAAGAGCCAGAAAAAGAGGGAGAGAGGAGGAAGGGTGGGAAAGGGGAGAGAGAATGAGAGATGATTCGTGCTGGAAGATTTCCATTGTCCAAGGGAAACCACGGAGTGAGGGCGATTCTAGCTCAGCTGGACCTGTATCGGTCACTTTCACTGAAGCCGTTTCCAGGCAGAACTGCGAGTCTGGAGAGTGTATTTCATAATGGGTGCATTTTTTTCTCCTTTCCTTACCTTTCATGATGAAAAGGACTCTACTGCATATTGATTATGTTAAGTTAGCCATTGTCTGTCCCTCACCCCATCCCATTCTTTCCCCCAAGGGATGTTGAGAAATATCCTGACATGGCTGGGCATGGATCTGGGCTGCATCTGACCTTCTGATTAATCCACAGAAGAGGGTGCACCCCTTTTTCTGTATTCCTTGCTGAACACCCCTTTCTCCAAACATGTGTCCCCTCTTTCAGTGCCCACCTGTGCCCCATTCCTCTTTCTCATCTTCATCTTTGCCAATAACAAGGAGGATGGTGGTGCAGTAGGGAACTCATGATTGTATTTCAAGAGAATAGAAGCCAACAGATTTGGAAAAACTTCAGGATTCAAAGGAAAGAGCCTTGATAGCCGCATCGCTATCTAAGGAGCTAACGTGTCAAGGCAGAGGGGACTCGGGTGACCACTGGTGCTTGCCGAGAGGAAAGGCATGTGCAGCGGGGCTCACAGCAGGGGTCCAGACTCCTGAGTGTTCCCTGGGCTTGGTAGTCACTTCTCTTCTCTTTGAAGGACTGTACTAGAATTCTCCAATACAAACTAGCTAGACTCAAAACATGAGAAGTTTAGAAGAGAATAGAAATGGTACTGAGGATTAAACTTGGACTTGAGGTGCCAATAAGCTACCAAGAAGCAGAGATGTCCATGTGCAGAATGAGCAGCAGTGAATACTCTGTTGTGGAGGCCATGCTGCTGGACGATCACTTGCAAAGGATGTGACAGCAAAGGTGCACATGTATGTGTGTGTGTGTGTGTGTGTGTGTGTGTGTGTGTGTGTGTATTTAACTAAATATTCAGTCAACAGTACATAGAAAGCCACATGTATCTGCTAGGTGTTCATGAATCACATTGAAATGTGACACTGTTTCTACCACATTAGTAAATCTGCATACTAGAATCATGTGACACATAGGCCTATAGTGGCCTGGCATATTCCAAAAGGGAAAAGTAGAGTCCCTGACAAACTAGAGCATATGCAGCCAAGCTAAAGTCACTCAGCATTGAAGATATGCCCACTTTGTGAGCACAGGAAAGGTAGATTTCCACACTGAATTTGATGATCACACAGTCAATGAGGGATGCAGGATCCAAACATGAAGGCTGACCTAGAACTCACCATATTCTCAGTGCTTTCCTCGAGTTAAGCAGCTATTCCTACAGCTAAGGCACTCATGTAAGACAAAATGATTATCTCTGTCTTCTAGATAAGAAAGCCTAGACAGACTCCACCGACAGGCTGAGTACCAGGCCCAAGTCACCTGGGATGCTGTGAAGGCCACCTCTGTCCCCAGTTGGAAGCTATGCCTCATTCCACAGGGATGACCCCTCTGGTTCTGAGTATTTATTATTTGAAATTTTTTTTTTCTGATTATACTAAAGAAAGTTATCCTTCTTCACTTCCCTCTAACGCTGACCTGTCTTGTATGAGTTATGTTGAAGAAAGCAAGAATCTATTTTAGACCTTGATCAGAAAGACTTTTGACATTTAATATCACTTTTTAAAATATCTTCTTGGAGTAGGTAAGCCCCAGAAGACACTGGGATCGGATGACACCCACTCCACGAAGCAGCAAGCAGCTGGGGTGAAGCAGGCAACGGTGTGTGGTTTACTTTTTCATCTAACAAACTTAGGCCTTGGGCATGCTTGACTCAATCTAAGAAGTGGCAAAGGTGGAAACATCAAATACAACTTTATTTTTGTAGCTAAATCATGTTAGGAATTTTTGAGTTTAAAAGAGTTAATCTGGTTTTGTTCCCTGTAAGACTTGGTGACTCCTTTGCTAGGCCATTCCCTGGGAGCATCTTTTAGACTAGGACTGAAACAGCTCCACACACCTGAGCTGGCCCCCATCTAATTCTCACACACATGGGGAATCTAAGTAGCTTGGAGAAGGCAAGTGACCGCCTACGGCCACACAGCTGATAATTGTGCTGGCAAAAAGCCACTGGATTGTGTAGCCATGGCATCCTGAAGTGGACAAAAAACTTAAAGAACTTCTAATGGAAGCAATTTATTTTTCTAGAAGCAGAAACATAGCTCCTAAGAGGGTGAGGTACTTGTCCAAGGTTATGCAGACCACAATCCAAGCCTTTGGCCTTCTCATTGGAAGGGAGCAGAATAAAAGTTTAATTATACTAGCCAGAAGTGACTGCTAGCCAATATTTTCCATGTATCGTGCAGGAAACTGCTGCCAAATGTCATGGGATCTTGACATGACGGACACTGAGGTGCCGCTGTGGCCTCAGGAAGGAAGCAAGGGAAAGGTTGCTGGTGGCTTCCCATGAGGACACCTAGACACACTGGCAACACTACTGCTGGGACCCTGCTGGGGCCAACTCCAGTGGCACTCAGTCTGTGGAGAACGTCGAGGTGAGATGGACCCTGACACTGGTACTTTTTAAAGTTTTCCATGTCACTACAGCACAGCCAGAGTGAGAATCACAAGCCTAGAGCTCACAGGATGGGGAGCTGGGAGCCAGAGAGGGAGATGGCAAGCAAGGGCGCTCAGGTTATAGGCAGAGGAGAAGCTATGGTGCTTACCTTTTTATTACACATATATGCACATACACGCGCACACACACACACACACACACACACACATACGCTCCTTTCATTTATGTAGTTTATGTCTAACAGGGAAGAAATTCTTTTGTGTGCACAAGAGCAGAATGAAAAGACAGATATGAAGAAAGAAAAGATGGGTAAAAAGATCACTGCCCAGCCATGAGCTCAGCTAAGCATTGAAGGCTCAGATCCGTACGCAGCCCCACTGGCAGGACGCTGCAGCTTTTGCGGACAGATGGACGAAGAGCAGGACAGGTCAGGTGGGCCCCAGAGCCCACGCAGCTCATCCTTATTCAGCAGGCGACAGTGGCAGGGTGCAGACCCCAGCACAGGGGTGGGCACACTCATCCTGCCCAGAGTGGGCTTTTGGCTAGGACACGGCGGCCCACCATGTTCATGTCTGTGCTCCTCCCATTTCTCTGGAGTCTGCCTTACCATACTTCAGAATTTTTTTTTTATCTTGGACACATTTTTAGATATATAACCAGCTTCCTGATTATTTTTGTAATAATGACCTCCTCTGTCTAGCGAGACTGCCAAATCCGGCCACAACACAGCTGATCCTGAATTTGTGACTCAGTGGTTGACATTTTGAGATAACTTCTAACCAGTTCCAATAAGGATCTGGCAGCATGGTTCTTCTAGCAATTACTGACATTTATGCATCTAAAAAATAAAATAGCAATGAGCAGATTTCTTTAAGAGATTCTTAACTAGCTACACAAGGATCATCTCATTTGTAGGAGAACCTGCTTCTTAATCTTCGTCTCTGGTCACGAGGAGTTTCAGAATAAAGTATCATATGAGTTTAGATTCTGGCATCCTTGTCCTTACCTTTTGAATTTAACTATCCCTTGCTCCAGCCAGAACCCAGGAATTAGTATGTACAGTTTGTCTTCCAACTAAACTGCCTGGCTGTCTATGACTCAGTTGTCCAGAGAGCCGTAGCTGGCTACTTGGCTATGATTTAATAGAGTGTCTCTCTGTCTCTCTCTTTCTCTCTCTCTCCCTCTCCCTCTCTCTCCCCCTTCCTTTCTATTTTCACCTCCTCTCTCTGCTCCCTAAATTTCCCTCCCTTTTCCTCCCCAGTTCCGCAGTCCATCAATAGCTTTCAGTTCCTTCCAGTTGGTCTTAAGCAGAGCCAGAGGGACACTCCTAGTTCTCTGGCTAGAGGCTTGGACTGCAGAAGAAGCTTATAAGGTCAGTGTCCCAAACCAAAGCAGACAGCAGTACAAATAAACAGCTATGGGGAGACAGACATGGAGTCAGGAAAATCCCCTGCATGACTAGACTATCAGTTTCAGCAGTGCCGTGCCTGGGAACATCGGGTTCAAGCCCATGACACTGAGGCCACGGAGTTCACCTTGGTGTTCTCAAGCCCATATGTCCACATTTTGTTAAAGAAAGGACAGTCGTCTGTGGGGTGGATGGGAGTCAGCCCCATAGCTTTACAAACAGGATGTCTTTCTAGGATTTGAGCTAGCAGAGGTGAAGCACCAAGAGCCTAAATTATAGATGCTTTTGAAAAACAAGCTACGTGGTGTCCTTGACAAAGAACAGGGCTCTGAGGCCACCAATGTTCACTTAAATCCAGGTTTCAGCCGTAGTCTTCTGTGGCAAATGTGGCCCCTGTAGATTGATGACTCAGCTAATGAGGCCATCAGGACTCCTCACTCTGAGGGGTGCGGCTGGGGACATCCTGGAGTACTTAGTCTCCCTTGCAATCCAGCACATCCAGACTGATCCCTTTTACCTGGAAATGCTGAGAATATTCTTCCGGCTCTGTTTGTTTTATATTAGACCAAGGCCCTTCTTGAGCTAACTCTTTGCCGTCAACCCCTACAATGACATTTTATCAGGACATCTAACATGAATAGATTATTGTTCTTGAGATGTGATTTTTTAAAACTATGGTAAATGGTCACAAGCTTTAAAAATTATCACAGTAAAATATGCATTATGATGAGCCCCTCATCAAGCACGCTTGTCTCGCCATCCTTGCCACCTCCTGAGGCATCCTGGAAGCCTCTTCAGTGAGCGTCTTCCGTTGTGCTGTGACTACCTCCGCTTCCTGAAACAACTCAAAACAGTTACCTTGAATGGGCATTTCATCCTTGGGGAGGAGCTAGATGCCTCATGACACCAGGTCCGGTGAGTGAGGTGGGTGGAGAACATCCCATGTTTCTACTTGACAGAAATTGCATAAAGAATGTGAGTCTGTTCAGAACGCCAAAGCAGCCACGATTACAAAAGAGAACTCAGAGGAACTGTTTCAGAAAGCAACAAGAACAACACAGTGTGCAGTGTGTGTGCAGCAAGGGGTGAGGATGTTTTGAGGAGGAAAGAAATTTGTTATTTAAACCTCCCCATAAGTTTTGTGCTCTCTCTCTCTCTCTCTCTCTCTCTCTCTCTCTCTCTCTCTCTCTTCCTGTCTCTCTCTTTTCCTGTATTTTTTAGGGGAAGGGTCTACAGGGTGTTCAGGGTCCCACTACTAGATGGGACTCCTAGTGAGCCGCCTGTTTGCAGCCTCCCAAGAGCTGGGATTACAAGCATGCACCACCACACCCAGTCTCAGCGCGCCCCAGGGGTGGGGCCGGTATGGCAGGCCTTCTTTGTTTCAACTCCACTACAGAGCACCTGTTAGAACTAAGGCAGCTGGCTCACCAGTGATCCAGTCAGCACCTTGAATCTCACTGTCCCAGTACTGCAAAACAAAGCCTAAATTTTCCCACACTGAATTGCTGAAAAGTGTGACTCTTGGCTTCTTCACCAATGACAGCTACAACTTCCAGAATGTATTGGGCAGTGACTATATGCTGAATTTAATTTTATATATGAGCTTGAATGACATTGTGACCATGTATAAATTATAAAATAGAACTGGCTATGCTGAGCATAATGGTTTTAGTCTCCCTGAAATTCAGCAAAAGACAGCTGTTGCTCATAGGACCATCTTGGGGAGTTATTTCTTACTAATAGGACTGGAGGTCTAGGAGGTCTCCTAGTATCTTAGGATTTGACTTCTGATCTGATCAATCACAGTTCTACAGTACATAAATATAGACCACGATTTAAATTGATTTCAACATTCACACTGGCATTGCTAAAAAGAGAACTTTGCAATGAAACAGGAATGGCAGCTATCTTATAAATCACATATGGATGATTTATTCAATGATACTATTAAAGAGCTTGAAAATAGTTTTTTCTACAAGTAGCTCATGTAGAGAATTTATATTCAACTTGAAATCCAGTTTTCACAGAGCTCTCACTATCCAGGCTCTCACAAATAAGATACTAGGAAAACCCAAGTCACAGTGAGTGGCAAGTGGAAAGCTACCCTGAGTAGAACATCAGACTGAGATCGAGAGGTCCCGAGTTCTTACCTTAGTTCTGTCTCCATGTGACCGCACGTATACCAAGCCTCAGGATCTGCATCTTTAAAATAGTGACCACCATTGATTGAGCTATGACCATGTAGTAGGTTGTGTTGGGAGCTTCATATGCATTATTACATACCATTTACTTATCCTACTAATTCTTCCTCAGCATTATTTTCTGTTTTCCAAGGCTCAGAGAGAGTAAGAAACTTACCCAGCATCACACAGGCAGCAGGTGGCCGTGTAAAAATTCTAACTGGGTTAGTGCAGGCCTAGAGCCCCACACGCTATTACTTGACACTGCTGTTCTTGGAGCATCTCAAAGCTTCTTCCAGCTATAAAACATCTCTTATTTTCTATTTCTAGGTAGCCATTTGTTTCCTGATGAACAACATTTTATTATTATCTTAGTGTATTTGAAGACTAATTAATTTCCAATTAATCCAGTTATAATTAAACTGATCTAACACCTAGCTATTCAGCTCTACTTGTCTTAGAACTAATCTGAAGCAAAATTGAGAAATATTCACCAAGAAAACACACGGCCATTTGATTCCATGATTTACTTTCCATTTGCTCCTCCCATGTGGTCTTTATGAAGTGCCTCTTGGCCTAATGGGAGAATGAACCACTCTCAGTTCTTCTTCAGTTAGCAAAATCCTAGTTGAAGCCCCACTCTCTTCCACCCTGCCTTATTCCACCTCAGCCACCACAGTCTGACTGTGTGATCTCTCTGGTTGTTTTGGTGACAGCAACTTAAATTCTACTTCACCTCCTCCAAAATAAGAGGTTGATTTCCAAGTGACTCTACTCACAATGCAGGTCTTAGAGCATTCTCAACACTTGGAGGAGCTGAGGGCTTAGATTGCAGAGAAATATAACACAGAGCCCACTGTCTTGTCAGTGTTTCAATGGCAGGAGTGCAAATGTATGTGATAAAAGTACAGAAGAGAGGGGTGGGGGGGAGGGGCACAGGGCATGCTGACAGCTCAGCTGCTAGGGATAACTTGAGCATGAAAGTTGAATAGGGTGTGAGGGCAGAGAGAACCACTGAGTTGGGGTGCAGAAAAAGCCTGGGTCAAGAAAAACAAAGGGGAAAGCAAGGCAGGGCATTGTAGACAGGAAAGGCAGAACTAAACATAAAGAAGGGACCAAAGTGGTTGAGCTATCCTCTACACCAAGCAGGCTAGTGATCCAAATTTCCAGTTGAAAACTGGGAGATTCTATCAGAAAAACTCATAAGCACGGTCCATATTTCCATGGTCGTTGCTGTTCATTACCACGTCCTGGCATCTATGACAGTGCTTGGTTCTGAGTATCCAACAAATAACATTAATATTAAACCTAGCACCTCAGGCAGACCTGTGGCTCTTAGAACATTGTCTGTGTACCAGTGTTACCTGGGAAGCTGCTAGAAATAAGAGCTCTCAGGCTCTATTCCAGACTCATACAATTTTAGGAAACTCTAGGATCAAAACCCAGCATCCTGGTTTTAACAAGTCCTCCAGGTGATTTCAAAGAGTGCTAAGATTTGAAAGTCAGAGCTCTATTATAGACAAAAGCTTGACTGAGGCTCTTTTCCTGTTGCATATAAAACTGGACATTTTTTTTCTCTTACCAACTTGCTCTAAGATAAGAGAATGGGAATCTATGCTTTTTAAGCACTGGCGAGTAACACCCCAGACACTTAAAGATGTCACTGTTTGTGACATGGTTGCATGTTAAAGAAACCAACTACCTAAATTCAAATCAATGAAAATGTATTTCTCCACATATCAGGACTGAATTGAACTATTGTGTGAAAGGATTTCAGACTGGGAGGGAAGGTAGGACTTCAGGCATCAGAAAGACAGTGCCACTCAAGATCAAGATTAACTCAAATGATGAGCACCCATTTAACATTCCAGACTGGCCCCTGAGAGCAAAGAGAGTGAGAAGAAGGCTGAGACTTCAAGTAATGTCTGAAAAACTGAGGAGACAGAGGACTGGGGTAACTTCTTGGAATAGCTCAGGGGTGTGAGTGTTTCCGTTAGCACATGAGCAGGATTCGTAAGGCGCTAGAATCTGATAGCGAGTAAGTCGATCAGCTCGCCAGATGCACAGGTTCCACATCAGCAGAGCCAACCAATGGTAGAATAAAAATAAGTGGGAAAATTTCAGAAAGTTCCAAATAGCCGAACTTTAATTTGGCACTAAGCCAAATCCATGCAAATTACATGACATGGAGCATACCTGTAGCCCCTGTCCTTGGTGGATTCTCAGTCTCCTGCTACCTCATCTATGTACAAACAGTGGAAGTCAGCACAAGAGCTTCCGTCTACACTCAACATGTATCTTTAGCTCTTTGGTCATTGTTCCCCAAACAGTACAGTAGGTAGCAACTGCTTGTATAGTGTTGGCTCGTGCTAGGCATGGTAAGTAATATACAGATTACTTGTACTGTTGAGCATCCTCAAGGAATTCTGGAGAGAATGCCTCTCCAATGCCAAGGCAAGACTGCACTCCATAGAATTAAAAAATTAAAGAAACAGTAGAATTCTAAATTCTATGTTGAACAGTTCAGGAAACTGGGACATAAGGAGCTGGAAGGTCGATTGTCTCTGTCACATACTAGGTAGAGCAGATCCAACCTTACGTGTCACCTCCGGAATGTGTTTTCTGCCATGTTCCATCTCAATTCACCAGAATGGCTCTGCCTTCTGTGACTGAGTCCTGCACATCTTTACGTCTCTAACGCACTACTGTGTGAGGCAAGGACGGGGTCTTCAGCTAGAGCCAGAGTATGCACAGGGTCTGTCACTGTGTCATCCTGGAAACTTTCAGTTCATTCATCTTTGCAGGACTTGAGTGAGGGGTGAAAATATGTGGAACTTGGGAAGGCAGAGGGCCACTGAGATTGGAGTAATCTAGTTTGCATTTCCAAGGTTTTTTTTTAATTTAAAAATGATTAATATGCTGAGCTGTAAAAGGCTCAAGTCAACAGCCTCTGATATTGTCAGTTCTGCTGATAACCCACTCCTATTATGGACTATTGGACTACATATACAGTTACTTTCTCTTAGTTCAATGAGAAGAAAGATTTGTACTAATAGTGTTTAGACAAGATATCA
>PVKN010034112.1:0-13069 GCA_004027915.1 Capromys pilorides
AACAAGAATATAAAAGTGAACATAAAACAATAAAAATGGCACAGAATTTCAAAATTTGTAAATATTGTGCATATACTTTTTTATTTATTTTTTCCTGTATTTAGGGCAGGGTCTACAGGGCCTACAGGTCTACAGGGTCTCACTATGTAGATCAGAGTCGTAGTGATTCTCCTATTTTCAGCCTCCAAAAGTGCTGGGATTACAGGGGCACAACCACATCCAGTCTCAACTGCCATCTCAGCACACAGGCCCAGAGATCGAGCCCCAGCCACTGCGCTCTGCCTAAGTAGGTACTTTAGTTGACTAAGCTATCAAGCTGACCCACGCATACTTTATTTAAGTCTCTTCATTTGACCACCAAGTCTATTCTTTGAACGTTAATTTAGCATTTACCGTACCGTTTTCTGGCGTGTCCATGCACTTAATTATTTGGAGTTGCGTGTTTATCAGCAGTGAGGGGTTACTTTGCATGGCTGTCCGGCAAGTGCCTCACACTCCAAGGACCGGGCTTTCCCTCTGTCCGGTGCTGTTGGACTCTGCGTTGCCTGGTTGCTCTTGGGAAGATTCTCTCTGGGGCTCACGAGCTCACACCAGCTTCGAATTATTGTAGTTGCAGGAAATGGTGCTTGTCGGCAAATTGAAAAACAAGCCCTTCTCCACTCATCGGAATGTCTACTTTTTATGTTTAGTTCCCATTACTTTTACTTAAATAAAACATCTGTTTTAGAATTAATGCATAAAAACAACAGTAAGAAATGGCTGGTTCCTTTGGTCCTTTTTCTTCTTGGGCCTCCAGTCTTCTCTTTTCCCAGCAAATCCTGGCCCAGAGTTGTGCTAGAAGTCCGTGAGACTAGGTTCCCACATCTGCTCTCGCTTGGCTTTCTTGCCTCAACTTCTTTTGCCTGTTGAGTTTGGCACTGCAGCAGAGAACCCAAATAAATAAGGGTGGTACCAGGGAGCAGAGAGACGTAGGACTTGCCACGTCAGCGCATCAGCTATTCAATTAATTGCCTTAAATCAAGCACTAATTAGCATCTCTTCAAATTTTAGTTAGGCTCTACACTAGGGAGTAAACATGGCATTGAAAAAAATCTATACTTGAGGGAAAATACCTTTTTTAAAAAGGAATTTATTTACTTATTTATTTGATACATAGTCTCACTATGCACCTCTGACTCATAGTGATCTTCCTGTCTCAGCCTCCCCAGCGCTGGGATTACAGGTGTGCACCACCACGCTGGGGACCTTGTGTTTGCCAGATGGGCTCTTTGGTCACTATGTCCCCAGTCTTGAGGCAAAAGAACATAACTGGCCTAGAACCTGATGCCTGTGCATAAATTAAATAGAACTGAAGTCCTGGATGTGTGATCAAGCAATGTCTTGATCTCTAACACATCAGCAAGATCGCTCATGCATTGATTTTATTCGTATCTCACACTTTGAGCTGTATGTATGTGAATGCTCCTTTCCTATCACTGCAACAACAATATACTTCATAAGACAAAGAGTCTTTGCTCTTAAAATATGTCTTACTGAGGGAGAAATGGTTGCATAGTGAGAGAAGCAGAAAGACTCCCTTTAGCAGCCTGTATAAGATAGCAGTACGCTGCTTATCAGTGGAAAAAGAGATGCCACATACCAGTTATGTTTCTTTTCTTTATTTGCTATCTTATTTGAAGTTAAAAATACTTTGAAGAGCTG
This sequence comes from Capromys pilorides, assembly GCA_004027915.1. Lineage (NCBI taxonomy): Eukaryota > Metazoa > Chordata > Mammalia > Rodentia > Capromyidae > Capromys > Capromys pilorides. The sequence goes on from PVKN010034112.1 coordinate 1,702, forward strand.
AAGAACCAGTGGTCTGGTGAAATAGAACCACTATATATATAGTGAAAAATATATAATTCACACATAAAGAAGAAAAAATTCCCTATTTATGAGCTCTTGATCCCATGCTTAGAAGAAACTATGTTCATTGTTATCCTATGTTGTGTGACAGTATGTTTTAGTTAAGTTAAGGAAGTTTGAATGTGTGACCCCAGTTCTTAGCATCTACATCCAAACCTCCTACATCTACACTGCAGCTATAAACACATGAATAAGGACAGGGACCTAGACTCCACCCCCTCCCTTTAGAAGCTCAGAGCTGCCAACATGTGACTAGGGGAACTTAGTTGTCCTACAGAGGACAAAAGAAGGAAAGGAAAATGGGACACCATGTAATGGGGACATCAAGCCAGCTGGGACAGCCGGGACCAGCAGGGCTCAGGCATGAGGGGAAGAGCTGGCCCAGCTCTGCCACAAGACAGACACTCAACCTGTTGTCCCGGCCATGCTGGTGATAGGCTCATGGCCAAACAAATGGACTTCAGCAATTAAAGCAAAACAAAGCAGTGATGTGTGGAGCTTGGAGCGTCCTTCTGTGAAATGCCTTCACTGAGAGAAAGTACACAATCCACCAGAGATCTGCGCCTGTGATCTTGACCACAACCCAGGTACAGTGGGTGGATAGATCTCCAAACTTCACTACAGACTTGGGTTTTGGTGTCTGTATTGGTCAGGGTTTTACTTAGAGGAACAGAAAGACATAAGGAACAGATGCTAACACAAAATATACAATCTATAAGGAGTTACAAGATTGGCTTACAATAATGAGCCACAGAGTCAGATGAGGAAGCATGCAGAGGGCGTCTGCATGCTCCGGACTGGAGAATTCAGTCCCGAGGTCTGAAACTCACTGCAGTGCTCCATGTAAGTCTCTATCTGTTGGCTGATGGGTCTGCGATGGATGCTAAAGAGTCTGTGATGGATAGCGAAAGATCCAAGCTGGAGGCTGAAGAGTCTGTGCTGCAAGCCAGAACATGAAGTCCAGGCCGAATGCAAAGACTGAAGCTTCTCCTAGGAAGTGACATCTTGACTCCTTCCTCAGCCCTTTAAAAGTCTCTGTGCTCCAATCATACCCCAGCATGGGCCCTTGATCCTGCTCTAGGGAGGAGCCAATTGTATCCTAGGCAGGCTCTGATCCTGCTCCAGGGAGGAAACAATTGTACCCCGGGGCGGGACTCCCACCAACAGGGAACCAGGCCGCTGAGTCATCCAGCCAAGTTGACACAATGCACCAACCACTACAGTGTCACAAAGATGACATTATGGTGATGGAAAAAGGATTAACCTAGTAATTGGTTCCTAAAATATTTCTCCATGGTCCCATAAGAACTTTGCTTTAACTGTTTGGAATGCTAAAGAGTCAGAGCTGGGCTGGGAAAAAAAGAGTTTTGTTTTGTTTTTTAATGTGGATTTTCCTGAGAAACCACATGCTATATGTCCCCTTTCCCTTTTCTCTGAACACAATACAGAAAGATCTGGAAAAAGGTCTCTGAAACAAGATGCAGCAAGTTCTCTGCCCTGATCTCTGGCAACATTTCTGGTGGCATCAATGATGGCGATGATGAAGAAAGTTGCATGGGGGCTAAGATAGCCATGTGGGGTCCTCCAGAGATGCGTCCCTAAGATATTTGGGGGTGAGGGCTCTAGAGGAATGTCAAGCTCACAGTGACTTTCAAAGGCAATGGAGCTGATGATTTAAAAACAAATGACATCTTGTTTGAATGCCCAGTTGCAAAACTGAGATAATATAGTTATATTTGACAACGGAGTAAACAAAAAATGATGTAGCAGATCCTTGTTAAATCTTCAAATTCTATCGAGGTGTGGATGTTTTCTGACTATACCTTATGCTAATAACAATGAGATGTATTTAAGTGACATTATTAGAATGCATTTTTTTTTTTTTTTGTGGAGCTGGGAATTGAACTCAGGCCCTTGCACTTGCCAGGCATGTACTTATTCTATTGAGCTATCTCCCAGGCCCTAGAATGCAATATTACAGCTGGTAGTCAGTTTCAAGGGACAGAAACCTATTTGAACTACAAATGTATTGGCTGACTTTACTGAAAAATCTGAGGGAGTGCTGGTTTCAGGCACCATTCAGATGTCACCCAAATTTATGTTTCCAACTCTGAGCTATACTTTCTTCTGTATGTCTTTCTCAAATATATAATTCTCAGGGACAAATGAAGTGTAATTCCAGTTTGGCTATTTTGTCTAACAGGTATTTTCACAGAAAACATCACATTACAATCTTATCCTCAACAGTGCTGAAATATTCCATGTAGCTCCTACCCCATACCATGAAGCCCAAAAATCAAACAAACAAAACCCCCAGCATTATTTTACGTGGTTAAGCTAGGGAAGACACACTTAGACCTGGAGTTGTGGGCAGTAGTTTGAGGTGGGAGACATGCCCTATCAAAACAAACAGAAATAAACACAGGAAATTCTGTCACTAGAAACAGGGAGAACAGATGCCAGCCAAGAGACAGACTACATGTCTGCTATCAGGATGTGACAGGTATGTAGCATAAGTCCAACAAAAGTTGCATCTGGGCTCCAGAGATATGTATCCAAAATATCTTAGGAATATATCTCTAACATTTTTTGCTATGAATATTTCTTTTAGTAACTGTCTCGGTGACTCTTCTCTCATTTCTGGAACAAAATATCCAACACCTAAAATTAAGGAAGGAAAGGGCTATCTAACTCACAGTTAGTGGAGGTTTTAGTCCATACTCAGTTGGCACCAAGGCAGATTGGCACACATAAAAGAGCAACCGTTCATGGTGGTAGCAAAGAGCAAAGGGAGGGCCAGCAGCTCCAGCAACTAGCAAACCTCTCTCCCCCTCCTTACCTTGTAATGCAAATTACCAACCCCAGGTGCAGGGTGAAGCACTCCCAGATGTAATCCCAGCATTAGATCAAGAATCTATCACAAACTCCAGAAGCCACCACAGGACTGCATGAAGTTCTGAGAGGACAACTAGACATGAACCATAACGTTATGTCCCTGAACCCCCAAAGACTCACGCACACCTCTCTATGCAAGAGATATTTTAGTCCATCTCTAAGAGTTGCCAAAGTCCTACAGTTTCAGCATTGCTGAAAAATCCAAGTCCCAAGTTTTCTCCAAGATCTAAGACAACCTCATGTGAGCTCCTGTACAAATGAAAAGTTAAACACTTTCAACATTCAATGACACAAGAAAACCATTAGCACTCCAAAAGGTACACACAGCAGGAGAACACAAAACATTGGGACCAAAGCACATTCAAGATCCAGAAGGACCAACATTAAATTCTGTACTTCCATGTGGAACATTCAAAGAAACCTGTGGCAAGCTGAACTCCATGTGGCTCCACCGCTACGGCACTTCTCCCATGGCTTGTCTCTCAGGCCTGCTTTGCACCCTCCTTGCAGTTTTCCTCAGATGATCCACATTCCTGGCTTTTCCAAATTTCTGGGGTTTCCACTAAATAAGCTTCTCACAACTTTAAACACTACCCTGCCAGGGGCACACTGCCTGGCCTCCCAGATCTTCTAAAATCTAAGTGGAAGCCTTTTTTAAAATTTTAAAAATTATTTATTTATTTGGTACAGGATTTTGTTATGCAGGTTGAATTTGTAGTGATCCTCTTGTCTCAGCCTCCCCCACTCTGGGATTACTGACATGTACCACCATGCCTGGTTTCAGTGGCTAACAAAGCAAGGGTCCTTAGCTGCAAGCCTTCTTAACCTCAGAACTCCTGAATTTTGCATGTGCCTAAAACCAGTGCCAGGTGGATGATGCCAAGGTCTGATAGCAGTTGGAGCAGTAGCCAGGCTTCCTTCTCTCTTGGCTATAGGGGTTGAGTGTCTGGATTTTTAATCACTCTGAACCCAACCCTAAAGGGGAAATTCTCTATGTCACCACCATTCTGGAACCTAGTGTGGCTGCCACTGTTGCCACTCTAGAACATAAAATTCTGTGGCGTTCTTCCCAAGGCAAAGTCCCTCAACACTTGCAGCTCTGAGGCTCCAAAGGGTGGAGACCTGCTGCCTCCGGTGATGCTTACAGGCCATCCTTTCCATTCTCTGGTTTGTTTTCTGCAATGGAAATCCTCTCAGATCTATCTTTTCATTTCACAGCTTTATGGGTCCTTCCTTTCTGGCCAAACTTACAACATTTGAAATCATCCTTCTGGGCTCTTTCCTCTTGATTCTCGACATAAACCTGATTTTAAAACCCCAACAATAGCCATGCCACTGCCTCAACTTTCGACTATCTTGAGACATCCTTTGTCAGATTAACTAGTCCACAGTGCTTAATCTCAGTCTCAGGCAAAGTCTTTAAACATGAGCAAAATGCAGACAAACGTTCTGCCAAGTCATAACACAAATCATTTGGAATCCAACAACCAATGTATTCCTTGATCCCAGCAGAAACTGCCTCAGCCTAGTCCTCACAGACAGGCTTTCTATTAACATTCTGGTCTTCTGAGTTCTGACCAGAATCTCCCATACAAAACAGCCAAAGCTGTTTCAGTGCTTCTCTTGTAAGCAACATCTCTGAACCTTTCCTATCTCTTCCCTTAAGCCTTTCCCAAAGGCTCTTGAATAACATGGCCAGGTAGTCACAGCAATGACCCCACTTTTCCAGTACCAAATTCTGTCTGAGTTACTGTTCTCTCATTGTTGGGACAAAATACCCAATACTCAAAATTAGGGAAAGAAAGGTTTATTTAGCCCACAGTTGATGGAATTTTTAGTCCATACTCAGCTGGCTCCAAGGCAGGGTGGCACATGGCAGAGGGCAGCCATTCACTATGGTGGCAAAGAGCAAAGGGAGAAGCAGCAGCTGTGGCTTCCAGCAACCTCTCTCCCCTCTTTATACACTGTAATGCAGATTACCAGGCTCAGGGCCAGGGTGCATCACTCACACCTGCAATCCCAGCATTGAATCAAGACTCAGTCCCAAAGGGTAGCTGGGGAGACAGCTCAGTGGAATTAGTGTCCCCTAGGCAATTGCAGGGACTGAGGCTGGGTTCCTGGCATCACATGCCATGCCAGCCCCACCCCCAGGCATACTGAGCTGGCCACCAAGTCTGGGTGTGGTGGCACATGCCTGTAATCCCAGCACTGGGAAGGTTGAAAAGAGAAAGATCACTGTGAGTCTGAGGTGCAGAGTAAGACCCTGTACAAAACATATACATTTAAAATAACCCAATCAATCAATCACAAACTCCAGAAGCCGCCTCAGGACACATGAGGCTTTGAGTGGACACTTAGACATAACCACAACAGTAACATACGGATGTGTAACATGCAGTGCGCATCCCCCTTTGCGTCATTTCTCCCCAAGTCACCAAAGCTTTACTGCTTTTGGCTATATACCCGTAGCATGACTCCATCATTCTTGAGACTATAGTATTTAAATGTGCAATGGAATTCAAGGGAGATTCCCATGAGCTAGGCCTAGAATTTATTCTGAATTTGCCATGTAAAATCTTGAGCATGTTGTTGGTTCTCAATTTATCTTTTGCTTCCTATTTAGAAAAACAGCATGATGATAGTCTTGCAGCGTGGCTTATGTGGTACATGATTAGTGGCAAATTCCTAACGTGGTGCCCAGAGAGCACGTGAAGTGCTCCTGGTGCATCCATCCACCCCAATTCCCCATGTAACCATGCTTTACAGGCAGCAGTTGTGTTGGCTGCTGTCAGGCCGCCATGCTGGCCTCTCACCACCTCCACCACAACTTTGGAGTTGACCTAGTCGAACTCAGCATATGCAGCCTTTGAGAGCAGCAGGCTCTTGTGCTGCTCCTTGAATAGGCTGCCTGCGGACCAGACGCGAGGCCTCCTGATGCCTGTGCGTTGCTTGCACGGGGTCTTGTGCAATCGGGGCTCGTGCGAGGTCATGAGGACACCTGTGTCTTGGCGTTCTTGCTCCAGCTTCCTTAGCACATTGCGTATATTTTAATGGCCAGCTTTCCCTCCCACTTGACTAGAATCTTCATGAGGCAGAGTGCTGAGACAGCCCAGCCCAACCTCTGCTATGTGAAGAGTAGGACGATGTAAGAATTAGTCTGTCAATGCTTTCTGAGTGCTGCTACCATCTCCTCCCACATTCTCCATCTTCCAGGAAGCAGCCACCATGTCACACCTGATGCTGCAGCACCTTGGGTACTGTGTGTCCCATTGCCCGTGTGGCTTGACTCACGTCTGGGGACTGAGCTTGTGCGGGGCAGGGTCCACTGTCTCCTCCTTGGATCGAGAAGCCTCTGGAGCCTCAGCAAATTAGAGCAATGTGTGCGATTCCTCTGTGCATAGGCTTTGTTTGTCTTAGAAACCACCTTGGAATAAAGCTTTTCCACTGTAATTTTAATACCTCAGGAATTTGAGGTAGTGCCAGAAATATGAAACACAATTAGAGCAGCTCTTACATGTTTAGTGCTGTGCCAAGAACAGTTTTTCCTCAAAGGTATTTTGATTATAATGCCTTCTGAGGAAATGGATTTGGCACTGAGGTTCTATCTGTTGAACTCAGAACAATTTAAATTATTAATTCTTCACTAAAGTCTCCTTCTAGGGGAAGCTCAGGATTAATGGCTTGGCGTGTTATTTATGAAATAATTCATATATAATGAAGGAAGTTTTTAATGAGCTAAAAATAAGATTGAATCCTATTTTTGAAAGGATGATTGCTACATCAGAGTCTATAAATTGAAAATGTGTTCTTTTAAAGCAGGAGAATTGTAAGTTGGAGTCCAAACCAGGAAACTGAGGGACGCGTAGCAAAGCCCTGTTTCAATTTTTCCTGAAAGGGGATGGGGCTGGGACTACAGCTCAGTGCAAAAGCCCTCGTTTCACCTTTCAGTGGGGAGTCGGGGCGGGATAAAGCTCACACTGTGTCACATGACGAGTTTATTCTCTCAGGACACCAGGAAGTCCTGCCTTAACTGGAGGTCTCTGGGGTGCTGAGAGAGAAGGATTGCGAGTTTGAGCCCATGCGGAGCAATTTACTGATTAAGCAGTACTTGGTCTTGAAATCCAAGTAAAAAGGACTGGGGATGTAGCTCAGTGTGAAGGCCGCCTGGTCCACTACCCAACAGTAGATGCACACATACACACTGATAATAAGAAGAACAACAGCGATTATAATAACCAAACCAGGACCTGATGGGGCTCATCCGAGCTTCCCACAGGACAGGCAGCTCCCATCTTTCAAGATAGACGGAAACCGCATCACCTGCACGTGGCTGCATAAGGAAAGGGGTCGGTAGGAGCCACTGTGCGGGCCCAGGTCCTGCCCTCCCCACCCAGAAGCTTCCACTGTGCCCATGCAGGTCCTGCCCACTTTCCGGCCGGAAGTTTCCACTGAGCCGGCCCAGGTCCTGCCCTCCCCAGCCGGAATCTTCCTTTCAGATCTTCAGATCTCCACAGCCACAGCATGGCGCCTGGTGTTCCACGGTGAGCTCCCTGTCCGCAAGCACATCTGCGCCCCATCTGCCACAAACTCCCCGTGTCCCCTGAAGAAACAGGGGCGCTTCTGCTCCTTTAACGCAGCTGAAGTGGGTTGCATCAGAAACTTAGGAGAGAACAGAGAATAACTTAGAACTAAAGCAACACGACAGAATGGCAATTCTAAAGCTTGAATAATTACACGTAAAGGTGATACATGCTCCCGTGTCATACAAAGACACGCACAGCGACGTGTGTTACACACACTACACAGATGCAAAGGAGACTACAGGTGTGAGTGCGCTGCGGTGACGATGACTCTAGCTGCTGGTAGAGTGGGCTCTGGAAAGCCTGGGAAGGGCGTGAGCCTTCTGCATGAAAATCTGCTTTGCAACATTACATCTTGGCTGTCAGAAGACTCGGACTCTCTCCCCTGCGGAAAGAAGTAATGGCCACGCATGTAGGAGAGTTTGCCTCTGTTCTGTGCCTGCAGTGAACATGTAACTGCCGCAGTGAACACTGAAATAAATGCCCACAGGCCTGCTGATCTCACCTTTCTACAAAGAGTTCCTGCGCTGGCTCGTAGGAAGAAGGCTGCCCGTGAGGAGGTGCAAGCAGGATGCGGAACTGTGATTCTGCTGCTGCGTGGCCCAAGGTTTCGATCCCTCGACACTCTGAACGCTCATGCACAACCTGAGCCTGGGGCCTTTCATTCCTACACATATAATGTTGGTGAGCGTCAGGATGTGGGACAATTCTGATCAAACTGTTGCATGCAAACAGGCCCTGCCTTTCTTACTTTACCCTGGGCCTTGGAGATACTGCAGGGACACCTGTGTGCAGAAGACCGAGAGGTCACCAGCTCCCTGGCGCAGGAATGTGTAAGCGAGACTTTCCCACCAGGTTGGTTAATCCTTCTGTTGACCGCGATGCTCCGATTTTCAGCCAAGATTGTTCTAAGGTTCTCTTGGATTTTTGCCTGCTCATCTGCAATGCGGCGTTAAGCCGACTGCTTTAAAGATCTTCCAGCCACCAGCATGCAGCGGAACCCGTCCAATGATTTTCCAATACACAGTAGCAACTATATCTTAAAAGAAATTGCAGATTAAAAGATCATCTGGTCGCACCTCTCCATTTCTGGCTCACTGCCCACCTGCAGTCTCCGCCCACCTCCAGTCTCCGCCCACCTCCAGCCCCTGCCCACCTCCACCCGCTGCTCGCCCCCATGGCTGAATGAAGGCCCTTCTGACCACGTCCTGTGTCCGAGGCATGAAACTCTGGTACATTTTCATTTGCACGAAACCAGAGTCACGCTTTAACTTCCCTTGGTATACTATTCTGGAACATTTTTAATCTAATAGCTCATTAGTAGATACTAACCTATTAATAACAGAACACTTCAGAAATATAATAAGACTTGATATTATTTTGAAAGGAATTACCTTGTAAGTGAGAAAGGCTCCTAGTGTGGGGTTAGTTTTTATAACATATGAAATAAAAAATGCTCTTCCTCCCCCAAATATGTCAGTATCGTGGGGTTGTGAGTGTGGTGCTGTGTTCTGGGAGCAGCTTAACCTCCAGCGGGATTGGTGGCAGCCATCCAGGCAGGGCAGGCACTCGGATCCACTGGGGCTGGAGAGTCAAGATGTTAGCGGCAGGCAGACGAGTGGGGGACGCAGCCCAGGGCAGGGAAGGCCTCCAGGGGCCGCGCCAGCTTATTCAGAACATCAGACGTCCCTCAGGCTCTGTGAGCTTGCTCTCCTTCCGGGCTTCTGCCTAGGTAGACCTCGCTTATTTGAAGATGATCTGCAGCTACTGGCTTGAGTAAGGATTTTGATTTCACAAAGAACTAAGGCGGAAAACTCCAGAAATCAAAGTGGCATATTGCACTCGTGGAGAAAAGAAGCAAATTCTGAATTAGATTATAGAATACACCAAAAAATGAACAACTCTCTCTAATAAGATATTTCTTACTTAGGGAATAGATTTAGTTTTGGATTTTGCTTTCTTAATTTTTTTTAGACAAGGTCATTGGTTCAGGGTAGACTTGAACTTACAGTGGAGCCCAGGCAGGCCTCAAACTCACCATGACCTTCCCGCCTCAGCTGCTGTAGTGCTAGGATCACGGGTGTGCATACCATATCCAGAATCTTAAATAATTTCTATGAAAGTCATTTTGGACTTTGAAGGGTCCATGCCGTGTGGGTTCAGCTGATGTGTTCCGTGTTAACGGGGAATTCGGGAGGAATTTAGCAGAGGTGAGGTCCCTGTGTGTCACCTCCTACTGGAGGGTGCACGGGCTCCCAGGGACACCACCAAGGACCCTGCCCTTCCTCACTCCTTGAGCATCTAGCATGTCCCTGTGCTGCAGCCGCTGTTTCCTCCTCAGCTCAATTTGGAAGTGAGTCACTGAGCCTAGCGCATGCTAAGCAGGCGAGCAGCTGGGGGCACAGATCCGTGTTGGAGGGTTTCTGTCAGGAAGAGCTGAATCTTCTTCCCAATTCTTTCTTTCTTTCTTTCTTTCTTTCTTTCTTTCTTTCTTTCTTTCTTTCTTGTAGCCCGTTCAGCCCACCTTGGGGATGGAGCTGGCACAACATGTGGTGGCAGGGATCGAACTGCAGTCCCTGCCCGCTTGCCTAAGCAGGTACTTCACACCGCAGAGCTATCTCACTGGCCCCTTCATCATGTATTTCTATCACTGTGGATTCATATGTATTTATCTCATACTTTGGGTAACAAGCCAATCTAATGTCAATGACCTAAAACTCAACCCTCAACCTCTAGGACTGAGGCAAGCAGAGCCAAAGACAGAGCTCAGAGCATGCGCAAGGCCACAGCAGCTGGTGCCACGGGAGCGCCCTCCTACACCCAGCTCCAGGGATGAAGCTGGCTCCTGGCGCCTCCTCGCAGACCTCCTGGGACCCTTTCGGGCAGGCCGGGCCACACCGCCCAAGGTGCTGGGCGGCCCCTGGTGCTGACCGGCCCCTGTTCCCACCTCTGAGCAGCCCCTCATCATGCATTCTTGTTTCTTATCTCCACTTCTTCAGGGACCGTGGGCACCCACGGGATGAAACATTCCCATTTCATTGGGAAATGGAGATTGCATCTGGGCTTTTTTGTTCGTTTTTGGTGCTGGCAGGGGTGTTTACTAAGCATGCAGATTTTGCCCTGCAAGGTTTATTCTGCAAGCTAAGCTCCGTGTTTCACAGGTAAAGAAGCTGGATTAGGAAGGGAGTGGCTGTGCCCAGGTGAGACCTCAAGCTGAGCCGAGGGCTTTACTTTTCCTGTAGAAATTCACCTTCACAATCTCCAGTACCCTGCATGTTCCAGTACCTGAAAGGAGGAAATGGATTTGGATATTAGCCAGAGTGGGCTTTTGCTTTGTAGGACAGAGTAGGACCATGAAAAAGAGCACCCGGTTCCTCCCGCCTCCTTGTCACAGCCCCTTCCTCAGCCCCACAGCCCCTGTAATCCAGGCAGGAGTCGGGATTACCGGGATTGGTGCAGGACAGCAGTGGGAAAGAGAGCTGTGGCTTCAATTTTGCTTCCCCGTAGTGATAGCAGAGTATGGGCATATTACTTTGGCATTTGACAGCCCCCGTGTCTCCGTCTGTCTGTGGGTTGGGGACAGTGGTAGTGCTTTCATGGAACTGTTGGGATTAAATAAATCAGTGCATGATGATTTGCCAGAGGCCTGTGTGTCAGCACTTATGGAGGTCAGCACTTACGGAGGTCAGCTTAGATGAGGGTAGAAAGAAACAGGCTTCGGGTGTTACTTAGGAGTAATTTTAGGGGGCTGGGGAGATAGCTCAGTAGAGTAAGTGCTTGCCTGGCAAGCACAAGGGCCTGAGTTCAATCCCTGGTTCCACAAAAAAAAAAAA
>PVKN010034113.1:0-11634 GCA_004027915.1 Capromys pilorides
CGGGGGGGTGGCGCGAGGAGGGATGCACACGTGGGTGAACCCTGCCAGTTGCGTGACGCTTCCTTCGGTGCGCTTCGCTCAGCAGCTCAGCCCAGAACGTCCCGTTTTTATTGTGGTATCGTTGCTCCCTCTGGTGTTTGTCTTTATTCGCGCAGTGTTCTTTTTTTACAGTTGCTCTGACTTCATCTGTACCCACCTACGCCAGCAGACTTACTTACCCACTCATCGGTCCGCCCATCTATCCATCCTACTTGATACTAGTCACTATGCCAAGCACATATGAATTACTATGTCCCCTTCCTCCATATATATATATATATATATAGAGAGAGAGAGAGAGAGAGAGAGAGAGAGAGAGAGAGAGACATAAACAGGTATGAGCCCAGGAATGCTATAAAAGAGGTATGACTCAGAAGACAAAGGAACTAAAAGTGCTCGGCCATCGCGCGGGTGGAAGGCGTTCAGGCTGTCTATAGACAAAGGGAAATATGAGGATAATCGTTCTGAAGGATGGGCAGAAGTAGAGAAACAGCATTCTAAAGAGAAAGGAAGGCAAGGCAAATCCTGTTGAGAGGGACTGGAACATGTGGGGGATTTCTTATACCAAATGAAGGTAAAGACTTAGGCTCTTCCTCACAGGCCACCTGTGAAAACAGGTTTTTAAAGCAGAGGAGTGGCTTGATGAGCTATCCCTTTTTTAGAAGATAAGTATGGGCATGCACTACCATCTTGGCAAAACTCTACTGTATTAGGAGATACTAATATGAATACAATTTCAAAACGATATTCAAGAAGTCCAGACAGAATGAGACATACCGTATCTTGGGTGGGAACACCCAGCATGAGAAATATATGATTTTCTCCCACCTTTTAAATTTAACACCACACCAAATAACAAGATGGGGAGAAGATTACTGTAGACAGCTAAGTTAGGTAGGGAGTTAGTGCAAAGGATAACGGTACATTATAACTGTGGCTAAAGGTCCGTCCATTGGGAGCCAGGTTTCCATGGCACCCCAAGGGATAAGCAATATACTATGATTGGTGTTACTTGGTCCAGTGAAGACTAGACAGACATCAGTCATTCCCCGGGGGTGACCAGGACCTCCTGACTCATCTCTTCTCAAGAAAGTCCTTATTCTTTACATGTACATTTGCTATATGACCTGCTTCTCCACTGGATCATTGTTACCTAAGCAGCAATACTTGTGATCTTTTTGGTGGATCATAATTTTGACTCAATTTACACTCACCTTGTGATTTTGCTCTATTAAACTTCCCTTGAGAAGTGGGCTCATTGGCAACACACTTTTAGGTCTGCTCCTATCTCTCAGAAGCTATCTCTTTCAATAAATATTTCCTGCTCTTAACCTCCATTGTTCCTTAGAATTCTTTCTTCAATTTTGGGGGACATGAGCTTAGTGTATCTGACATCTAAAAAGGTTGGGAGCTATATTTATTTCCCCTATATGATTATGATTCTAAATATTATTGGAAGAATCAACTTTCAAATATAGCCAGGACAATTCTAAAAAACTAGTTGATCAAGTAGGCACTTAAGCTTAACTTATTGTGTTATAATTAAAATTATGTTGTTGCACAATACAACTAAAAAGTAATGAACAGAATGGAGTCTATATACAGATTCACTTCATAGCATGTCAAGTGTGGAGAAAGAATGGTATATTCACTGAGTAGGCTTGGGACAACTGTCTAGGGGGGGGAAGAAGTTAGATCTTTTTTTTTTTTTTTTTTCTCAGAACCAGGGATTGAACTCAGGACCTTGTACTTGCCCAGCAGGCACTTGTGCCACAGAGCTATCTCCCCAGCCCCCAGAAGTTACATCTTTATCCTCATTTATTAAATAAATGATAAAGATCTAAACATACAATATGATTTTGAAAGTCTTAAGCAGTGTGTGATGGCACACACTTGTAGTACCAGCTCTCAGAAGGCTGAGGCAGGAGGATTGACATGAATTTGAAGCCAGCCTGGACTGTCTAGTAAGTTAAAGTTTAGCCTAAGCTACCCAGTGAGCCCCTGTCTCAAAACAAACACAAATGCAAAAAAGAAAGTTTTAGGGAAAAATTTTAAAAAATAATTTTGGGTGTTGAAGTCTTAGGCCTCCTAAGATATCAAATTCCAGGGTTGTAACAATAGCTAACACTTTGTTGTGAGTTCAAGGCCAGCCTGGGCTACATAGTGCATGAGAGGTCAACCTGAGCTACTCAGTGAGACCCTGTCTCAAAAATCAATCAAACAAACACTATGTACAATGTGTAAAATATTGTTCTAAACATTTTACAATATCAATTCCTTTAATATTACTGTAGGACACTGTGTGGGTAAGGTGCCCAGTCCAGTCTGAACTCCATGCAGCCTGACCGTCCTCCACATAGCAAGCTGCTTCATTCAGGTCAAGCAGCGAAGAGGGTCGTTGGCAGGCTGGGTCTGATTCTACCTGGGTGAGAAAAAAATTACTCAAGGAGTTAAGGCTTTATGGTTACTCTAATTTTACAGATAAAGAAATGGAGGCACAAGTAAGAAATTGATCAGCTCAGGCTGGCGAGATAGCTCAGTAGCCTAAACACCTGCTTAGGCAAGCGCAGGGACCAGGGATGGAGGTTCCATCTCCAGCACCACGTGCCTTGCTGGCCCCTCCCCTGGGTACCCTAAACTGACTGTGTGTGGTGGCACATGCCTGTAATCTCAGCGCTGGGGAGGCGGAAAACAGGAGGATCACGACAAGTTGGAGCTGCATAGTGAGACCCTGTGCCAAATACATAAAAAAAAGAAGAAAGAAATTGATAAACACAACTAATAAGAAGCAAAGTTGGTGTTTGAACCCAGTGGTCTGGCTGTAGAGTCTGTACCCTTAATCACACCTTACTTCCAAAAGACTGAGATTTCTAAATACTGATAATAATAAAAAAAAACCCAAACTGGTAGAAACCCCTGCTAACACATGTCAGACAATAATTTCCCATATCTATAAATAACTCCTAAAAATTATTTTTAAGGTCATAAAAAGATAATAAAAAATATACATGTACATTCAACATATAAAAAATCACTTTTTTTCACCAAGGATCAGGGAAAGGAAGATAAGAGGAGATAGTTTTGATTAATTGGATTGACAAATTTAAAAATATAAAGTTTGTGTTGGGAGAGTAGATGAGGAATTCAGCACTATACTACAAAGCTGGCAGAAATATAAATTGCTGTAATCTTGCTAGAGGGCTTTTGTCAGTGCCTATTAATATTAAAAACAGACATTCTTGCTAGCTATAGCAGCACACACCTGTAACCCCAGCACCCTAGGAGGCTGAAACAGGCGTATTGTTAGGTTTTTTAGCAGCACAGCAGAGAAGCAGAAGTAAAGGAAAAGGATGGACAAGGCCTTTATTGCCACTGAGCAGGACAGGGAGAGGATCGAGGGGTGGAGGATCCTCAAGCCTCAAATAGGAAGACTGAGACTTTATGGACTTTTGGTAAGGGCAGAGTTTGAGGAGTAGGTTCAGTGACACACAAGGAGTTGACTGGGGGCTTCCTTGTGTGCAAAGGGAAAGGAATCCAGGACTGCGATAAGGAAGGAGGAGGAAGTGATCATTGGGAAGATAAATTGTTGTTTTGGGAATTCAGACATGTTGAATCAGGACCATGATAATTTAGCTGTTTGTACTTGGGCCGGGACCTATCAAGTATAAGTTTTTTATTTTATTTTATTTTTTATTGTAAGATTGAGGCCAGGGGTGCCGGGAAGACAGCTCTGTGGCACAGCACCTGTCTGGCAGTGCAAGGTTCTGAGTTTGAACCCCAGTTCTGAAAAAAAAAGATTGAGCCCAGGATGAGCAGTTTAGCAACCTGAAAAAATTCTGTCTCAAAACAAAAGAGAGATGAGATATAACTCAGTGCTCACATTCTAGGTTCAGTCTCTGACACCGCAAAAACAAACACCAGCAACAAAGACAAAAACCAACCATCAGCAACAAAAGACAGGCATTCTCCATCCAAATATTTATTTACTCCACTCAACAAATGTTTACTGAGTACCTATTATGTGTAGAGAGGCACTGTTCCAGATGTTTTTTTTAAATTTATTTTATTTTCTTTTTTAACTTTATTTATTTACTTATTTATTTATGTTTAGCCAGCTCAGCCTGCTCTAGGGGTAGGCCTGGCACAGCATATGGTGCGGGGTGGGGGTGGGGGGGTGGGGGGGGATGGGGTGGAATCGAACTGCAGCCCTGCAGTTGCCTAAACTTGCCTAAGCAGGCACTTTAGCCCACTGAGCCATCTTGCCGGCCCCAGGCACTGTTTCAGATGATATAGTAAAATAGTAAAGAAGACAAGGGTCCTCTTATAGAGTTTGTACTTCACTTTGTATTCTAGATATAAAGCATGTTAGATTAGTGAGAACCCAGCATCAGTTGGGTTTGGTATCACACACCTGTAATCACAGCATTTGGGATTACAGGAGGCAGGAGGATCACTGCATATTCAAGGAAGGCCTAGGATAAGTAGTAAGACTCTGTCTCAAGGAAAAAAATAAACTCAACAAATTAGAAAGTAAAAGTTTTGCTGTGGAGCTCATGGTTACTCGAACTCATTGTGTAGTCCAGGTTGACCTAGAGCTCATGGGATCTCCTTTTCAATTGAATCTGACACTACTGGTGGTATGTTTTATAGTCAAAGAGATTGGATCAGATGGATTCTAGTGGAGATAAAATTTGGTTTTCTGGGGCTTAGGAGATGGCTCAGAGGAATGCGTGCTTGCCTGGCAAGCTCAAGTTCCTGAGTTCGATCTCTGGTACCACCAAAGAAAAAAAAAAGATTTGGTTTTCTTCAACATTTGGAAGCTACCAAAGGCTTTAAACAGCAGTAAGAACTGTTAAAAAAGCCACACTCTGGCTGCTGTGTGGGAGGACTACACAGGACCAAAGGGAGGCAGAAAGCTGTAGGGATCTGTTGGTCTCTTGAAGTGAACCCTTGTACCCTGGGGGTAGAAACAGCTGCAGGAATGCGGAAAAGATAAACAAGAAGACAAAAGCTGGGTCAAGGGGTAGCCTGTCTGTGTGGTTGGTGAGACATTCCCCCCCTCAAAAAACAAAACAAAACAAAACACAGTAGGGGCATTTATTTATACCCTTGTAAAAAGTTACAAGACACTTTATGACACAGGGTCTAAGTAGTGAATTCAAAAGTGATCCTCCTGCCTCAGCCTCAGGAGTGCTGGGTTTACAGGCTTGTACTGTGCTCTGCGGGTTGAGTATAATTTGGAAGCAGAATGCATGGACTTGAATTGGATAGAGGATTTTGGGAAGAAAAAAAGATGCCTCTGGGACTTGAATCTAACAATCACACTACAAACAGTGGCTGTCACCAGTTGAGCTACTAAATCATGGCACATGTGTTTCATCCTTACTGCACAGTTTAAGACGTTCAATTTGAGTGAAAAAGCCAAGTGTATATCTTATTCTTACAAAAGACTATATACAATTACCAGTTTGTGCAGACTAATATTAGGGAAATATACATGTTACCTGGGGAGATCGTGAGGGGAGAGGGAGTTTTTATTTTTACTTTAGATGCCTCTGTATTGTTTGAACTTGTTTTTTAAAGGCCCATATATTGTATCATTTCCCAGACATTTAAAATGTCTGATTCCAAACACAGGTCTGAAGCTCCTTAGCTATTACAGAATTGTATAGCGAAGGCGTTCCAAGACTCCACTTACGGGAGATCTTTCGGACTCTCGCGCCTTTTGTTCAGACCACGTGTTCCCTAACACCACTGGCCGGCCTCTAGCCGCGCCCCGCCCAGCCCTGCCGGCCCCTCCAGTACACTCCTTGCGCTAACAGGCGGCGCGCATGCTCCCTCCGAGCCTGCTGAGCCCCGGATCGCACCTCCGTTTACCGAGTGCGCAGGACCGCAGCCCCCTCCTCGTACCGGTTCATCTAGAAGCCTCGGGCGCGGTGTGTTTGCGTCATCGCGCCACGCCACCACCAGAGCCGGGGGAAGATGGCGGCAGCCGTTCTAAGTGGACCCTCTGGGGGCTCCCCGGCTGGGGTTCCTGGCGGGGGCGGGGGTCTCTCAGCGATGAGCTCGGGCCCGCGTCTTCGTCTGCTGCTGCTGGAGAGCGTTTCCGGGTTGTTGCAGCCGCGAACGGGGTCCAGCGTGGCTCCCGTACATTCCCCAGTCCGCTCGGCCCCACATTTGCCTGGGCTCATGTGCCTCCTGCGGCTGCATGGGACGGTGGGCGGGGCCCAGGTAAGCCTGAGCTTCGCTGGCCGCCAACTCTTTGGGAAGGTTGGTGGGACAGCTGTGCTCAGGGCTTGATTACCCTGTCCTGAAGCTGCAGTGGGAGGTTGAAGGGAGGAGGGCTGAGGGCAGAACGCCATTTCTCTTTTATTCGCCGTTACGCTAGGGAAAAGATTAGCCCCTCTTTTTCTGTTTCTAGACTATTAGGTATTCCGGAATACCTGCAGTTAGCGGCACGAACACTAGCTGAATGATCTTCAGCCTCTTTTTCTCCTGGACATAATTTGTTTTAGGGCTAATTTTCACTGGGTTAATGGACATGTTCAACATACAAATTTTACCAGGTTCAGTGCTGATCTCATGGTGGTCTTCCTCCCCCAGCCGTCCAAGTGCTGGGATTAAGTTGTTACACCACTACGCCCGGATCCTCTGCTTTATTTACACATACCTTTTGGTGAACTGACCCGGTATCTAGGCTATCAATTTCCAAATCCACATGTGTAACTAGAAATTCTCAACTCCAGACTTGTCTGCCCCGTGCCTCCATCTCATTTTTGATCTTAAGTAGATACCAAGATTTAACATATTTGAAGCTGAACTGATTCGCATCCCCAAACCTGCACCTCTCAGCAGTATATGAGGGGTTTATTGTTCTTCCCTGTAGGTCTTTGCTTTGATTACCTTGTCAGAGAGGACGTCCGTTAGTGTCCATTCACTCTATTACGTTCCCTACTTGGGCCACTACCTTTCTTACTCTGCTTTATTACTCCTTATTGCACTCAGCATCATCCAACATACAGTATGTGGGCTGAGTTCCCTTAAATGTGTAAGACTGAAAGTGCTTTGGATATTGGGTTTTATTTTTGGAGCTTGGAATATTTGTATCTACATGAGATGTTTTAGGGATGGGACTTAAGTTTAAACATGAGGCTCATTTATGTCTCATAAACACCTTGTGTACATAGACTGAGGAACATTATATAAACAATTCAATAACTCTGTGAAACAAACTTTGAATACATTGGGCCTTGAAAAAGCAAAACTGTCACTGGTTAGCTACCTATGTAGTAAACAATTTGTGATTATTTAGCATCACTATTATCTGTTAGTGGTGATTTATATACTGCCAATAAACAATTATTTTCTTATATTTACACATAAGTGCTTTCCAGTGTTTTTTTTTTTTTTTTTTTTTGTCTTTTTGAGACAGGGTCTCATTGTGTAGTTCAGGCTGGCCTAGACTTCACTTTTGTAGCTCAGGCTGGTCTCAAACTTGCACTGATCCTCGTGCCTCAGCCTCCCAAGTGCTGGAATTACAGGTGTGTGCCACTACGCCTGGCGTGCCAGTGAAAAATATTAATACAGTGGAAAAAAGACATTAGGCCTGAGTAAGCAGCACAGGAGAATCCTTTTTTTTGTTTTGTTTTTATTTGTGGGACCAGAGTTCGAACTCATGACCTGACACTTGCCAGGCAGGCACTGTGTCACAGAGCTGTCTCCCCGGCCCCTGGGAGAATCCTTTTATTGGCTGCTGGACGCCAGTACCAGCAAACGATGACTTTCAGCCTGCAGCTATCATGTTTGTTTTTTTTTTTTTATTGAGTGATTACTGTGCACCGTGGGTTTTTTTTTTTTAATTATTTATTTATTTATTTATTTGTTTGCTTGTTGTGTTTGTTTGTTTATTTATTCATTTTGTGGCTGGCTCAGCCTGCCCTGGTGGTGGCGCTGGCGCAGCATGTGGTGCCGGTGGTCGAACTGCAGTCCCCGCAGTTGCCTGAGCCCTCCTAAGCAGGCGCTTTAGACCACTGAACCATCTCGCCGGCCCCCACCGTGGGTTTTTTTATTTTTATGTGTTACCCTTTCTGAGACAGGATCTTGCTGTGTAGTTCAGGCTGGCCTTGAGCTCACTTTGTAGCCCAGGCTGGTGTCCAACTCTCAGTGTTTTTTTGCGCGCGCGCGCGCGTGTGTGTATTTTAGGGAAGTGTCTACAGGGTGTTCAGGGTCTCACTGCTAGATGGGACTCATAGTGATCTGCTTGTTTACAGCCTCACACAGGCTGGGATTACAGGCGTGTACCACCACGCCCAATCTGATGTCTAACTCTCAGTGATCCTACTGCCTTAGCCTCCTGAGTGCTAGGATTATAGGCATGTGCCGCCACACTTCACTGGTGGCAGTGTTTTATTTTGGAGGTGAGAAGAAACATCAGAAGAAATTGTGAGACTAGGAATTAAGTCTTCTAGGTTTGAGAAAGTGTTCTCTTTTTTTTTTTTTTTTTAAACTTTTTGAGACAGGGTCTTGCTGTGCAGTGCTGGCTGGCCTTGAACTCACTTGGTAGCCTAGGTTGGCTTTGAACTTTTTTAGCAGTCTTTCTGCATCATTCTCCTAAGTGCTGGGACCACAGGCATGTGCCACCACACCCAACCTGAGAAGGCATTTTGTTGAATGGAATTTTTTTTTTTTTTTTTTGAGACAGGGTCTCACTGCAGTTCAAGCTGCCCTTGAGCTCACTGTGTAGGCCAGGTTGACTTTGACTGCCTGGTGGTCCTCCTGCCTTAGTCTACCAAGTGCTGGTATTATATCCATATGCCGCCACATCTGGCTTGCTGGGTTGATTTTTTAAATGTTTCTTGTCATCTGCCTCGTTCATATTTTGCTTTTATAAACTGAAATTTATAAACGTCCCACCCCCACCCCTTGAATTTTACTATGTGGTTCGGGCTAGCCTTGAGCTTACTGTGTAACCCAAGCTGGCCTTGAACTTGCAGCAATTCGCCTGCCTCAGTCTTCCAAGTGCTGGGATTACAGGCATGTACTGCAATGCCTGCCTGACATGATTTTTTTGTGGGGGAGGGTATTAGGGATTGAACTCAGGACTTCGTACTTAACAGGCAGGTACTTATGCTGCTGACCTGTGTCCCTGGCCCAATTTCTTGTTCCATTGTGAATGCATGTTGCTTTTGTCTTTTATTAAGATCTTCACACATTTTCATTGTGTCATCTGTAGTCACTTTGTGTATTGTTAATGTCGTTTTCATTATCACTCCTGTCATGTTCATTGGTGTGTGCCATAGGGAACATACATGCCTTTTGATCACTGTTACCTATAGGGATATCTGTTTGACGTTTTCAACAATATCTGTGTATATCATAATGCAAAACAAAACCAAACAAGCAATGAGCAATCCATACGGGTCTCGACCTTATATACAACATTGTGAGAAATCCGTCATTGACTAGTCTGGGCTACACATGTGCATTTTATTATGCTTTTTGGCATGTAAAGGAAAAAGGCAAGCATGAGAAAAAGAGATCACAGCTGAGTGGGGCTGCGATGGTCTTTTTTTTTCCCCTCTTGGACAATAAACTGTTATGCACCTGTATTTTGACTAAGTCTTGTCATAATAGGTCAGATGTGAAATTTTCCACTTGTGTCATATTAGCATTCAAAATATTTTGATTTTTGCAGCATTTCAGATTTCGAGCTTTTTTTTTTTTTTAAATGTTTGGCCATTCTGGTAAGGGATACTCAATCTGTGTATATGTCGTTTATTTTCTCTCTGCTTTAACTGGAAAACATGCTACTCAGCACTTAAAAGTCTTCCAGGAAATAAGTGATAAGTACATATTTATTGGGTAAATGAATACCTTTTTTCCTACATCAAAGCAGAGGAAGAACCTTATTTGTTTTAGTTTTGTCTTCCTTTGCCTGATCCTGTGCGTAATACCTGTTTAGAAAGAGTGAGTGATGGATACGTACCATTAGGGACTATGAGAAGAGTCTGGTTCTTCAAGTGAAGAAAGGTTATCTAGGGGAGGACTGTTTAGAAAATATTGCCTGGGCTCTAGCACATGAGAGAAGGGAATTGGAGGGAGAACTGTGATTGAGTAGATATGCATGGGTGTTTTAGGTGTAGAGAAGTGAAGAAAAGGAAGAGGAAGATTTGTTTAGTGGTAAAGGAAGTGATGGGTTCAGTGTCCATTCAGCAAGCGTTTCTGATGTTTTCTCTATATGTGATGCTGTCTAGAGGAACAGAAGCGAAGTAGACCAATAGGATTTTGACTGTCCTCTGTTAGCTCTGGTTTGTGGGATAGGACATGAGTGATGGGGGTCAGGGAAGATGGAACTTGAGGAGAGGTTGATGGACAGGCTACTTGGTTTGTTACCCACAGAAAAAAAGGGCAGTGGGTAAAGGCCTGTGAAGGGCTAGCCTTTTGGTCTCAAAAGGTGTAACTTCAGAAAGGCTTTATAGATACTGGGATGGAAGATTTTTTAGAATTTCTCCTCCATCTCTAAAGTCCTATTCTGGACTCACTCCCATTTTCTTTCCTGCAGAACCTTTCTGCTGTTGGGGCGTTGGTGAATCTCAGTAATGCATGTCTTGGTTCCATGAAAACTCGGTAAGTCTTTCAGCACTTTTTTTCCAGAGGGAGGTGGGGAGATGTTCCATTAATAAGTGAGCTGTATGTGCATCTGTCTGTCCATTGTTAGCCCTCCATGGTTTGAAGACATTTCTCAGTTACCATGAGGGTTGGTTGTTTCATTCTTTAATGAGCTCGCCTAAATCAAACACACTCTTTGCAGCTCCCAAATTATCTGTTCTCCACTGAGGATTATCTCTACTCTCTTCCTTTCTTGCTGCTCCTACCTCCCTCCAAGCATTTCAGGAGGTAGCAGTCACAGTGAGTCTGAGGGTGAAGTCTTGCTGTAGCCCAGCAAGAATGAAAGAACAGTCACTGGTGTTTTCTGAAGTACAGTTTCTGCCCATTTGGTATTCTCTTCTTGCTTATAAGGTTTGAGGGCCTGTGTCTGCTCTCCCTGCTGGTAGGGGAGAGTCCCACGGACATGTTCCAGCAGCACTGTGTCTCTTGGCTTCGGAGCATTCAGCAGGTATTGCAGGTAAGGATTTAACTGTCCATCCACTACCCCCTTCCATACTGTCCCTCATCCTAGAACTGATGTGTTCTTTGTGGCTTGGACTTTTATTTCTGAGGACAGAATGATTAGAGGTAATTTCTTAACAAGGAGAGGGTAAGTTTTGAATAGAAACATTCTTTTGAACTTTTTTTGAGACAAAGTTTCACTTTGCAGTGGAGGTTGGTCTTGCCTCCTGAGTGCTGGGTCCTTTTGAACTTTTTAATCAAGTAGAAACATTCTTTAGAACCTTTTGATATTTTCATCTGTTGGCTTATTTTAATTTATCTGACTATGTACATGCTACGACCTTAAATAGCTTTACTTCACTTCTGCATTAGTGTTTCTAATGAGTGACAAATCTGAGTTCTTTTGTTTTAGTCATTGCTTTGCTCTCTTTTAACATACAGCCACCTCCTCCATCTCTTTTACATTCCTTGATGGCATCTTCACTT
>PVKN010034114.1:0-11892 GCA_004027915.1 Capromys pilorides
TTTTTTTTTTTTGCAGTAATAGGGATCAAATTCAGGACTTTACACAAGCTAACGAAGTGCTCTCCCACTAGGCCACATCCCGAATCCTCAAGTAGTTTTTATTAAATTTTTGTCATTGGTACATTTTCAGTACATGATTCTCCTTGTGAGTTGATACATATGTAAACACATCCAAATTCTTCTTTTTCCTTTTTTTTTGGTGGGACTGGGGTTCAAACTCATGACCTTGCACTTGCCAGGCAGGCACTTGTGCCACGGAGCCAAATTCTTCTTTACGTCCTCTTTCCCTTGCTTATTCTCCTTCCCTTTGTTCCCTTCTCTTTTGCAAAGGACACAGCTTCCTATTTATTTTACTCTTTGTATTGCAAGTTTTTCACATGAGAAACTGTGATATCCAAGATTCTATTTAATTGATTTCACTAAACATTATGGACTTGAGGGTGCATCCATTTTTTCTACAATTGACTTGTTTATCCTTCTTTAAGGAAGAGTAGTAATTCATTCTATTTAAATACATTTTCTTGCCAAGTGTGTGGTACACACCTGTAATCTCAGCACTTAGGAGGCTGAGGCAGAAGGATCACCATGAGTTTAAGACCAGCTGGTGCTGACGAATTTAGAGATTGCTTCCAAAACTTAGCTATTATGAGTTGTTCTGCTGTAAGCATGGGTATGCATATAACACTCTGTACAATGACTATAGCTCTTTGGGAAAGATACTTAGAAGAGAAATGGCTGTGGTAAATAGAATGTCTAGGTTTTGTTCTTTGTTTGCTGTACCAGGGATTGAACTCTGGACCTTATGCATGCAAATCAGGTGCTTATGCCATTGAGCTATCTCCCGGGCCCTTAAATGTCTTAGTTTTTTGAAGAATCTCCATACTGGTAGTTGAACTAGTTTTACATTTCCACCAACAGTATAGAAGGGTTCCTTTTTTCCACAGCTTCCCAATATTTATTATTTGTGATTTATTGTGATAGCCATTCTTTCTGGATTAAGTTGGAATCTTAAGTATTATTTTGATTTGCATTTCCCTAATAGCCAAAGGTGTTGAACGATTTTTTTCTTCATGTATTTGCTGGCCACTTGTGTATCTGGGAAGTGTCTGTTCATTTTAGCTGTCCATTTAATTGGGCCTTTTTATTTTGAGGGTTTTTTCTTCTCGTTCTCTCTCACACACACACAGTACTAGGGATCAAACTATTTTGAGGTTTTTTAAATTTTTTATATAATGTAAATATTGGTCCTGGAGGAATAACTGGGAAGATTTTTTTTTTCCATTCTGTAGGTTTTCACTTTATTCTGTTGTTTCTTTTGTTATATGTAAGCTTTTTTAAAAAAATGTATTTAGTGCAAGTCTACTGGGTCCACAGGGTCTCACTACACAGTCAGACACAGTGATCCTCCTGTTCTCAGCCTCCCAAAAACCAGGATTACAGGCACTTGCCACCATACCCAGTCCCATTTGCCAGCTCAGCGTGCACCAGAGGTGAGGCCAGTACAGAGCTTTTTAATTTGATATAATCTCATTTGTTGATTCTTGATATTTCTTATGTAGTTGGAATTGTTTAGAAAGTCCTTGCATATACTTATGTCATCAAAAGTTTTTCCTGTTGGCTGGGGAGACAGCTCAGTGGATTAAGTGTTTGCCTGGCAAGCACAGGGTTCAATCCCTAGTACCACAAAAAAAAAAAAAAAAAAAAAAGATTTCAGCCACGCATGGTGGCGCATGCTTGTAATCCCAGCTCTTAGGAGGCTGAAGCAAGAAGATTGATTTGAATTCGAGACTAGCCTGGGCTATGAAAGTGAGCTCAAGGACAGCCTGAACTGCATAGGGAGACTGTCTCAAAAAGACAAAAAAAAAAAAAAAAAAGTTTTATCTGTTTTATCCAGATTTAAGTGTTTCTGTTTTAACACTTAGATCTTAGATCCATTTTTATTTTAGTTTGAACTATTTTGGTGAAAGATAAGGGTTTAGATTCAATCTTCTGCATGTGTATAGTTTTCACAGCACCACTTGGTAAAACAGGCTATCTTTCTTAGTCTTCCCTTTGTCAAAGATCAGATAGCTAAATATACTGAATACATAAGGGGCTGTTTCCGCATCCTCTATTCCATTCCACTGACACTTGTGTGTTTCTGTGCCAGTGTCATGCTCTTTTTAAATCGCTGTGGCTCTGTAATATATCTTGCAGTCTGGGATAGTGATTCTTCCTACTCTTTCTTGTTGCCCAGGATTGCTTTTGCTATTTTGGGTCTTTACTGGTTCCATATCAACTTTGGGTTTGCTTTCTCTAGTTCTGTGAAAAATGCTATTGGTATTTTGACCAATACTGCACTAAATCTGTGTACCAGTTTGGAGACTGTAGCCGTCTTGACAGTGTTGGTCATGCCTACCAGCAGCAGAGGACATCTATTCTCTAATCTCCTGATCTCCTTTCTCATAGTATAGTTTTCACTATAGAGGTCTTTCACTTCCTTGGTTAATTCCTAAGCTGGTTTTCTTGATGCTATTGTGAATGATACTGTTTTTCCCAATTTCTTCCTGAGTTCGTTGTTTTTTTGTTTTTAATGTACTTGGCACAGTGTTCCACTACCCAACACGGATTCAGTGATCCTCCTGTTTTCATCCTCCCAAGCAACGGGACAGGTGGGCACCTCCATGCCTGGACTGAGTTCATTATTGATATACAAGAATGCAGTTGATATTTGTGGTTTTTCTGGAGCCCAGGCTGGTCTCGAACCTGTGACAGTTAATCCTCCTGCCTCAGCCCCAAGTGCTGGGATTGCAGGTGTGTGCCACAATGTGCAGCTCTGTGTTGATTTTTGTATCCTGGTACACACTGCTAAATTTATTAATTCTCGGAGTCTTTTGGTAAAAAAATTTTGGATGTCTCTATAGAGGATGTCATTTGCAAATAATAACTGCCTCATTTCCTATACATAATTTTTTCCCTTACCTGATTTGCCCACCTTTTTTAAGAACTATGTGGAACAGGAGTGATGACCCTTGTCTTGTTTCTAATTTTAGAGGGAAAGCTGGTATCTTTTCATTTAATATGATGCCTAACCCTAAAATATTTTACTATCATTGAGACCTCACTAACTTGAGGGGGAGCTAGGTTCAATTCATGTAAAACTGGGTATGATTTTTGTCTTCATGGCTTCTGCCTTTCAACCTATATAACTCCTTGCTCTAACAAAATAAAAATAGTTGACTTTTTTTCCCTTTTTTAAATAATTTCAGGGAAGGGTCTACAGGGACAGGGTGTTCAGGATCTCACTACTACATCAGACTCATAGTGACCCGCCTGTTTACAGCCTCTCAAGAAAATACTTGAGTTACATAGAGTACCCATACTGTACATGTCAGGCCCTTCAGAAAACTTTAACGTATTTACTTTTTCCTCTAAACAATATCATCTCTATTTTATAGATGAAAAAACTAGAGAACAAAAAGGTCACACTAGAAAATGGTATGCAGAAGTCATTCTCTCTATAGAAACTACAGTAATCCTTCTTTGTGAACTGAGTGATTTCCACCTAATTTCTCACTATGATCCTAAGTTGAATACAGTGAGATTTTGTGAATAATCCAAGGCAGTGCTGGCCCAGTTCAGCTAATATGACTCTCAGAAAAGAAACAGAGTGGGGATTTGGCAATCACTATGCAGCGCCAGAGTATTCTCTTAAGAACAATTTCATGGGCCGGTGAGAGCTCAGTGGACTGCTTGCTTACACAAGCTCAGGGACTGGGGTTTGATCCCTGGAACCACATGCCACGCTGGCTCTGGTCCCGGGGTGTGTTGAGCAGGTGACCAGCATGGTGGTGCACTCCTGTAATCCCAGTGCCAGGGAGGCTGAAAACAGGAGGATGAGAGTCCGAGCTGCTAGTGAGAGTCTGTTATCAAATACATAAATTTAAAAAAATAATTTCACTAGCCACTGCTATAGCTGCATGCAGTTGTCTTCTTCAGACACTATGCTCTCCAGTACTGTGTCCACACTCTTTTTTAAGGGAAACATTTATGAAATAAACCTTTTTTCTGACAATGATTTAAAGTTTAGATAAAGACTTTCAGCAGCCCTGATGCAGTTATACCCAGGAGTAAAAAAGCAACTCATAGTGGTCAATCCAGTTAAGCACTGAAAGCATTTGTAGTCTGCAACACAAGTCCCCCTAGGCCCCACCCTGCATGGCATACCACTTTTCCTAAGCCCCATCCTGAATGCTTTGCTGACTCACACCGTGCTCACTATGAGCCATTCTTCTAGACTCTCTCCCTAACACTACTCTGTCACCCAGATTAATCATCCTGATAGGCCCAGCAGTAGCCTATAGGCTTCGTCTAATGACTCTAGTCCATCCTAAACAATTACTGCTGTAAACGCCTAGTGACTTTGCAATAAAGCAATTTCACTTCTATACATGACGAGCTCTCAAGTATGAGATTTTTTTGAGGAACGAATTCTACAAACACTTAGCTTGAATATCTTTGTCCTGATCAGTGTAATAGACTTCCTCTAATTTCTTGTCATTTCCACAGTTTAGATGCTTTAGGTACATGGTCACGTTTTATACAGCTAAGTAGATAAGGTATGCCTATTAAAATAAAAAAGTGGGGCTGGGAAGATAGCTCGGTGGCACAAGCCCTGCCTGGCAAGCACAGATCCAGAGTTTAATTCCTGTTACTGCCTGCTGTGCTGGCCCCAGAACTGGGTACGGTGGCACATGCCTGCAATCCCAGCACCACGGAGGCTGAGACAGGAAGGTCACTATGAATCTGAACTGCATAGCGAGCCCTATATCAAAGAACAAAGAAAAGTGGCCTCTATAAATACTTTTTAATCTGTATAAAAATACTTTCTTCAGAAATGCAAAATTAAGTTTTGTTTATAAAATCTCAGTGTAGGCAGCTATTTTTCATGACAAAATTAAAATGACTATCATTTATGAGTCACCTTCCTCTCTAGGATTATGACAACGATGGCAAGGTATCTTTTACAGACTTTGAAAAAGCAGTGAGACAAGACAAACTTCTGTTGGAAGTGTTTGGGCCGTGTTTACCAGAAGCAAAGGTATGGGTCCATGAAAGCCGACCCGTGCTTATCAAAGCTTTTCATGCATGAGTCTGACAAATCTGAGCCAAGACGACTAACCTAGTAATTGATTTGGCTCATAAAACTTTAGTTTTCCTTTGATCAACTGTACTTTTCAAACATATGATATACAAATTAGCACACATGTTGGTCAGCTAGCCTCACCCATCTCAGCACTTCATTTTAGTTATCCCCTTGTAGTTTATTTCCTAGACCCCATATCTGAGTTTTGTCTGGAAATGTGTACTGAAAAGCATCGTGTGAGGCGGGTTTCCAATTGTAAGACACTGCTGTGAAAACAGCACATCACAATGGACTGAAGTAACTGCTTAGGATGGAACAGCCAATAGTTCTTATTTGGAGAGAGGGCCTCACTAAGCCACGAAGCTGCCCAGCCTAGGCGGAACTTGGGAGCTTCCTACCTCAGCCTTGCAGAGCACTGGGATTACAGGTGTTAGCCAGCAGTTCTCCAGCTGCGACTATCTAGAGCCCCTATCTAGTTATCTAGAGCCCTGTCCTTCAAAATGTGCTCTGTGAACTAGCAGCAGTGACATTTGCTACAACTTGTGAAAAATCCAGATTCTCAGACTCTATACAAAACCAAGTGAATCACCATTTACTTTTGTTGTTGTTACTTGACATAACCAAAGTTTCTCTATCACCTTCAAATGCTGCATGTGCCTGTCAGTAGATATGAGAAAGCAAGTGAGCTCCTCAGGAAAAGATAAGCCATCTAATATCTGCTGCCATTCATTCTATCAGGAATGTTTTAGATTGTCATAAAATCCAACAGAGAATTTACTACCTTAACCTTTTAAAACTGTACAGGTCAGTTATTATCAAGAGAACAGGGTCATGCAACCAATCTCCCCAGTTATTTTTCAATTTGCAAAACTGAAAGTCTACAACCTCAGAAGCAACTCATTCTTCCTCCCTACATATCAGAATCTATGTTTAAATAAGACCCTAAGGTGGAGGTTCACAAGACCCTAACAGCCGAGAAGCCTGTTCTTTCCAACTCTGCATTTAGGTCTTTGCTTATGATTTCATGAGGAAACAGAACCTAATTCCTTGCTTTCAGATTCTTCTAGCACTCCCACTACTTAGAGCAAATCCATCCCTTGGGCAAGAAGCCCGTAAGGGGAGCTGGGCATGGTGGCACATGCCTATAATCCCAGCACTTGGAAGGCTGAGGCAGGAGGATTGGTGTGAATTCAGGACCAGCCTGGGCTACAAAGGTGAGCTCAAGGCCAGGCTGAATTGCATAGTGAGACCCTGTCTCAAAAAGACAAAAAAAAAAAACAAAAACAAACCCCAGAAGTCCTTAAGGACAGGGCAAAACGAAACACAGTGAATGTGAGCCTTAAGTTATTTTTATCAATAGAGAAAATAGAAACCATCTGGTTAAGATCAGATTTCAAATTATGTATTCACTGACAAAGTGCAGATATGCTTAAAGTACAGTAGTCAAAGTCTAGAATTTCCAAAACTGATGTTTTGATTTCTACAGATCAAGTAAATTCTCCTTAATTTTTAAAAATCATGTAAGCTTCTAATTTCAACTTGTTTTTAATTAACTTTTTTATTTTACAGAACTGCCTTCATTTTGAAGCCCTGCTTTCAGAAACATCATCACTTAGTTTTTGAATGTGAGCTACTCAATATTTCTATTAAAACAAGAAACAGATACTGGTTTCCTCTATTTATTTGTATGGTAAAGCTCCTACATTACCTTTAATTTACATGTAGTTATAATGTGGAAGGCAATGTTATAGAACATGAACAAAGTAAATACAGATCATAAATTATATGAAATGCCATCAGATGAAGCTTGAAATTATAAAATGGTGTGCATTAAAAAATATTTAGGAGGCTAAGGGAGGAGGATCACTGTGAGTTTAGGGCCAGCCTGGGCTACACTGAGTTCAAGGCCAGCCTATTGCATAAGACCCTGTCTCAGAGAGGGAGAGAGGAAGAGAGGGACAGAGAGAGAGAAAAGGGAGAAAGAGAGGGACGGAGGGACAGAATGAGGGAGAGAAAGAATACTAACATGCTCCCAGCAATCTATATTCTTCTTCTTTGTTTTAATGGATGGCTTGTATATACAGCTTCTGACTTGTCCTCTGGAGGCTTTGGCACAGATGAAATTACCTAGTTTAAAAAGAAAAGAGAACCACCAAAACTTAGGTTTCATAGTGTAAGATTAAATAAGTTAGAAGAGGTAGGATATATACCTAATTGTTCAGTCATTGCTCTCTTATTACTTTTGAGAGCTGGTCTACCTTCTAGACACAGCCTACGTCCTAGGCACAAAGCAAAGTCTCCTGTCCAAGCACTGATGGGAGTAAAATTTCCACAGCCTTTTACCAAGAAAATAAAGTTGGAGGGAAGGTATGGGGTGTACAGTATTTCCCTAGCACATCCGAGTCCCTAAGTTTGATACTAAGATGAAAAAAAACTTTTGGAGGGAGAAAAGTAACGTATGGTCTTCAGCATTTTTAAATAATTTAAAGTTACCTATTTTTTTTTTTTTTTTAACTACAAACAGACATACCAGTTCTACATTTTTGAAACATAGGTAATATATGATAGAGACATGAAATGCCTGGGAGAAAAATGAAAAATTTGGCTAAATGGGCAGAAAATGATGAAATTCTCAACTTCCTAGCAGAAAAATGGGCGCCAAACATACCAGAAAAACTGGACAATAAATCAAAACAGAAAAACACAGTCTTCACTTGAAATGGAAAATTATTAGACACTGGTAAATTACACTAAATTTTTTTTTGTTTTTCTATTATTTCTATGTTTAAGATTTAGACTTTATACTCTGAAAATGCAGTCAGTTCTAGCTGAGACAGCTACATGTAAGTGTCTCAGGTCAGCTATACCCAAAGAAGTAAGGTACCAGAAGAAACGAAAAATTTAAGAAAGCTTAAACATTAAAAACTGTATCCACATGTTTTTAGTATTATTTCAGTGGTAGTATTAGGCAATAATTTTCAGATTAAAAATAACTGTAATAAGCTTTTAAATCATACCATAAAATTTATGTGTAACAATGTGAAAAGCTCTTTCTGAACCCTGGCATCAAATACAAGAGAAAGGGCCTGACCCTCAGTTTATCATTTCTACCAGCTACTCCCCTCCCAAAGATGTCTTTCCATAGCTAATTCAGCAGGAGGCTGAGGTAGGTTTGCTGAGAGTCTGAGGCCAGTCTAGGCTACAACATTAAGTTGAAGACTAGCCTGAATCAGACAGCGAGACCCTGTCTTAAAAACAAAAAGAAAGAAAGAAAAGGCTGCTTCAAACATTAACTTTTTCTATGCTTAACGCAGAATGATATTAATAATGTTAAAAAAGACTACCTAAGTAGCACACTCTAGTTCTAGTTCTAATTTTTAAAAAACTTTTCATTTAAAATGCAGAGGTTAAAGCAATGCAAAGATCCAATCTTTAGATATCTTACCTTCTTCCACAGCTGTTTTTATCATAGGAGCAAAATAATCGTTTTAAATTTGACTTTGAATTTAAGAGAATTTACATTAATTTTCTTAACTTTGACTCATAAATACTAGGGGAGCTGTTTAAAAAGGGGGCCTAGAACCCACTATGGAAGACTGACTTAACTGACTGAACCTACTTAGTGTTTTTGCATCTAGAATGATATAAAAATATGTTCATTATTTAAAGCAAGAATTACCATCAAAATAAGTCAATAGGCTGGTCAAATTCAGTTAACGTAACAGAGACTAGAAAAACCATATCAAAAAGTAAAACTTGAAAAACTACAATTCTATCAGTTCCAAAACTAATTTTCCATTTAGTTCTATAATCAAATCATCTCTTAACATTTTTAAACAAATGACCTCACCTCTTTAAGTTTATTCCGAATTAAGTTTGCTGTAGTATTCAAGGAATCATCTTGCAGATCCACTTTAGGTATGTCTGGTAACTTAGGCCCAATCAGCACCTCATTACTGCTTGTGCTTGTTTCAAAATGTCCAAGTTTATGATCATCTTCTCTTCTTCTTTTCCGCTCCTGCAGCTGTGTTGTTCTAGGCATAAATCTGTCAACTGCCCCAGAAGGAGTAATGGCTTTTTGTGTTCCAGAACAGGACAATGCATTTTTAGAAGAGTCCATCTGTATTTTGTGAGGAGAGTCACTGTGGCTGCAATGATCCACTGTTTCATTATGGTCTCTACCATCTTTGTATGAACTGGATGCTCTATTCACATGCTCCTCAGGTGAACATACACCTTTCGATGCAAAATAACACAAAGGCAATTCACAAGAATAAGGAAAAGGAGGAGCTCTGTTTCCAGCAGTTATGTTCCAAGTGGCTGCACAAAATCCAGGCATACTTGAGTGGAAGGCGGGTCTAAGATCTTCTGTGTCTTTATGCTCTGGAGCTGGTTTCTTCTTTGTCATATAATAGTCTTTTTATATTGCAATTTAAAAGTTGCAGGGAAAGAAAACAAATAGTTCACTTTTTTTTTTCATTCAGAATCATACAGTTAAAAAAAAAACAACTTAAAAATTGTTCCATATTCTTTGGTTGGGGGTGGAGGCATGTCTTCCAATGTACATCAGACTGGCCTTGAACTCACTGTGTAGCCAAGGCTAGCCTGCAACTCAGAGATTCTCCTGCCTCAGGCTCTGAGAGTGCTGGGATTAGAGCCATGTGCCAACACACCTGGCTGAAAGACTTTGTCTTGAGTAAGGAATGTATTGATGTGGTTTAAAGAATAAAAAAGGTATACCATATCAAAATTCACCTTCTCACTCCACAGATACCTGGTTTTATCTCTCATATATTTACTATTCTTTCTTTTTCTTTTCTTTTGGTCTTTTTGAGACAGGGTCTTACTATGCAGTTCAGGCTGGCCTTGAGCGCACTTTTGTAGCCCAGATTGGTCTCAAACTCGCACCCGATTCTCCTGCCTCCTGCCCCTAGTCTCCCAAGTGCTGGGATTACAGGTGTGCACCACCATGCCCGGATTATTCTTTCTTATTTATGTATCCCATGTCTTACTTTGCTTCAACCCACCTGCCTCTTTTCCACTGTCCATTCCAGAAGCAACCTCTAATATTTCTCCTCTAACACACTTACACGTAGAGCTTAGACAGCTTTACCATGTAACTACACAGAACACTTTTTTTTCTTACAGTTTCGGAATATTCTACTGAATGAATGTAACATGTTGTTTAGTTTTTGTTATGAAAGCAAACAGTATGCTGGGCACACTTTCACGATCTGTACAAGTCTCTTGCCTCATCTGTCCTCCCAGAAGCAGACTGCACAGTCAGAGTGGGATGTGGAAACTTGAGATAACCAACAGCTCTCTTTTTCCAACCCACCTTACATACAATGCTACAGAGAGCCCTGTGATTTAAGTTATTGCCTGTTACTTGGCTGTTGTGATTTAAGTTATTGCCCGTTACTTGGTTGTCCTCCATCTAAACTGGGCACTTGCAATGGTGTATGTAGCAAGATGTCTGACACAGAAGAAGTGTTTAGTAATAAGATCTCTAGGGCTGGCCAGATAGCTTAGTAGATTAAAGTGCCTGCGTAGGCAGATGCAAGGACCTCAGTTCAATTCCCCAGAACGGCATGCCGTGCAGGCCCCACCCTCTGAAACTGTGTGGTAGTGCACTCCTGTAATCCCAGTGCCTAGGAGGCCGAAATAAGGAAAACCACTGAGTTTGATCTACATAGTGAGACCCTGTAGACCCTACGCTAAATACATTAAACAAACAAACAAACAAAAAGATCTCTATACCTTTATGTTTAGTAGTTCTTGCTATATAAGCTTTTCTCTCTTCTAATTTTTTTCTAGTTTCTTCAACTGTCTCAAACTCCGGAGCATAGCAAACATGAAGCAATCCACCAAAGAAACTCTGTTCATCCATCTTTCTCTTGGCTATCCTAAACAGAAATACATGACAACATGGTCCATTAATAGACTTAGATATGTCTGTAGTATGATAACAAATACACAAAAAAGCAAGTTTTGTCACTTATATACATTAACTACGTTATGTACAGTGGTACTTCGGTTCACGAACTTAATTTATTCCATGATTCTGGAAAAGATGGCCATGTTCACATTCACGCAGGAAAGATGGCTGCAGCTACGTTCATCACCCAACACAAGAGCTCAAACTCAAAAACAAGATTTTTCCCAAAAACTTCTCTTTGCAAACAAAAGCATTTATGAGCCAAGGTACTCCTGTATTTTATATGAGGCTCAAAGCAATTCCTCTTCATTCAATGCAACTTGGGCAAACTACCTTTGTCCAGGCTGTGGGCTGCTGGTTAAAGCCATGAGCTACATGCTTTCCTAATCGTAAGGAGCTGGCAAATTGGTTAGAAAACTGAAATTAGAAGAGCTGCTTGGCAACAACATATGACTCCATGAAAACAAGTGTTTCTGTGGTTGTGTATCAGAGCTACTGGTAGCCCTGAAGAGAAATATGAATGGGTTAATTGCCAGGGAAGGATGGGTCTCAAATCAGATTACTGACAAGAAAAGGGGCCAACACACAGGAGATGGAGTGGAGGAAAGAGATTTATCTATGTATGCAAGCAGGATGGGTTGGACAACGGTACTGTGCATTTCTGCCGGTCTATGGAAAGGTGCACATAATACTTAAATTGTTTTGTCTCCTTTTTTTAATTGATTGTACTTTTTCTTTTCTTAATTTCTTATACATTTCTTTCTTCCAATTTCACAAGCATATATCTCGTAAAAGGAATAACTGGTTGGAAAACAACACTATGGATTAC
>PVKN010034115.1:0-11886 GCA_004027915.1 Capromys pilorides
GAAGCTATTCTGGAGATATCTGTTGGTGTAGGCCTAAGGTTCAGAGGAGAGAGCCAGGTGCAGCTGTGAATGTGTCACCGCTGTCACCAGTGCTAGGGAGGGACAGCTGCACAACATGAGGCTCCTGGAGGGCCTGGAGTGAGCCTGGGGGCACAGACAAGGAAAGGCAGAGTCCAGAGGGGAAAGCAACCAGGGAAGTAAAAGGGAAAAAGGGTAGGGGGGTTATTTTCTTAAAAAAATAAAGGAGTCAAGGGTATTGACATTGAAAGGGATCAAGGAAGAAAAAAATAATAATAAAACAATTCAGTGATTTTTAACAATATGGAAGTTGTTGGTGACCCTGAGAAGCCATGCCTCAAGGACTGCTGGATCTGGAAGCTTGGCTGGAAGGAAAGAGAGTGGTGGAAGGTGAGGACGCAGGACAGCAAGGTGGATGTCTCTGTTCTCTGCAGCTACTGTGAGGATGGCTTCATGCACTGCACTGCGAGTGGAGCCCCTGGAAGTCTGCCAGCTGCAGCCCTCGGGAACCCCCTCTCTCACCGAAGTGAGTACCTGCCCCAGCACCAGCCCTTTCCTCCTCATACAGAGCAGAGAGGGAGCCCTGTGGGTTGAGGGACAGGTCTGGCTTTGTGCTGGCTTGCTGTGACATCTGGGTTTGAATGGCCGACTTTCAGGGCTAGACATTCCTTTCCATGGTGAATCCAGGTGATGGAGGCAAGAGGTATTTTATCTTGTGGGAGGGGAAAGATCAGCTTCCCTTTGTGTGGGTCCAGTGAGACCTGTGCTTTGCCCAGGGTGACCTTAGTCCAGTGCATAGCTGGGAGTGAGACGGTGCCATGATTATGATGACATTTACTGCTCTCTGGTGGCCTCTTGTTCCTGTGGATAAGGACACCTCTTTGAAGAGGTGGGTTTGAAAGAAGGGTCTGGATCACTTTCTCCTAGCTGAAGGTCTTAACAGTTGCCTTTCTATTAAGGATAAGCATGGAGGAGGGGGGCTGGCCCTGGGTCAGTGGGACACATCCCACTTTTCCCATAAGGGCTGCATCTGCTTCTAGGAGGGCCACCCTGGCTCAGAGAGGAGGCTTACAGCAGCAGGGCCATGGTGGGCTGTTTCCCTTCTCTACCTTGACCCTTCCCTGGGCATCCTCTTTGCCCAGGTGGCCCGGTTTGGTGCCAAGTATCCCAGCCATGCTGGGTGAGGTTGAGCCTGGCTTCCTGCGTGACCCACTGGGAGCATCTCAAGAGCTGGGCAAGATCCTAAGCATAAGGCTAGTCTGGAAATGAGATCAGCACATGTGACCTGAAGGCCAGGAGGTCCTCTGGCTCTCTTCCTTGACTCTCATGATGTCCCCAATTCCTGCCTGTCATCCCATTCTTCTGCCTTTGATACTCATCTTGTGCAAAGTCTTCCAGCCTGGGAACTGGAAAGTATCTTCTTTTTTGCAAAACCGAGAAACTCTTGGAATTCATGCATATTAGGGAAAGCCATTTATCTTCTTGGAGTTTCTGTATAAAATGATGCTGGAAGTTCTGGATCTCCTGTCTAGGGGAGATGGCAAATGGCATAAGAGCTATTAAACACACCAGAAAGAAAAATAGCGGTGTGGTGCCAGCTTCTTGCCATCATCCCGTCAGCTGCTGATACCTATTGATTGGCGATAGAGAGGACCTGTGGAGGACACAGAAGGCAAATACCTGCTCTCCCAGAGCTACCCTTCTGTGGGTCTGTGGTGGCAGGCGTGGGTGGACATCAGCACGTGGATGAGGCGTGTGGTGTGACACGGTGGGGGCAGCGCGTGTAGTGTTCTAGGTGGAAGGGGAGAGAGGCTGGAGAGCTGGAACAAAGGCTGCAAATGGAAGTAGTGCGGCCAGGCAGAGGCTGACATTCGAGCAGAGACCGCTGAAAGCCTTTGTGGGTCATGACCTCTCTTTCTGCATAAGCTGTAGTCATTTTTGGAATGGCTTTGTTGGGTTCCACCAAGGCTCTTCCTTTCAGCACCCAAACCTTGGTCTCTTATAGGCTGCTCTGGAACGTTTGCAGCACGCCCTAAGGGCCTAAGGATGAGAGTCGGGTCCAGCTGTTGTGTGTATGGCCAAGCTCACAGGAGCAGATGAGGCCGACACCCCGGTCCCACTGGAGGCTGGGGCACACCCACTTCTAGGTTGCGAGTGTAGGAGGGAGATGCTGCCACTCTGTCACTCATCACCCTTTGTTTTTCCTACTTCTAGGCAAACGGAGCCTGTTCTGTCGGGAGCCCATGGTCAAGTTGGTGTGTCCTGCTGACAACCCGAGGGCAGAAGGGGTAGAATGTGCCAAGACGTGCCAGAACTATGATCTGGACTGCATGAGCACCGGCTGTGTCTCTGGTTGCCTCTGCCCCCCGGGCATGGTGAGGTCCCTTGCCCCAAGCGGTGGGCATCTTCCCTTCCCTCTAGGGGGTTATGGGACAAGCCAGAGGAAAAAACTAGACTGGGATAGGAGGGAGAAAGTAGGAAGATGTCTGGGATGGATCCTCATGGAATCTGACAAACATATAAGAGCATGGCTCCCAGGACAGCCATGGGAAGCACTGAAAGTATTTCTAGAAAATACTTACAAACAGAAACAGGCATTTCTACTAGGCTCTCCCCAGTGGTTGCATTCCATGGGAGTGAAGGTGGGACCCATGTATGTTTGCATATGATTTGCATACATATGTATAACTTTGTATTTCAAGAGAAGACATTGAGTCTCTCCTATGCACTAGTAAACCATTAAGAGTCGTGCCCACATGGAGCTGCTTCCCCCCTCTGGAAAGTACGTTTCAAGGTCTTGGCTAGCTCTTTATGTCTTGTGTTTTGGATCTGTGACAGTAAATGTCCGTGGAGGTCATGTCACCTGACAGGGTTCAAGGATGTCCCCTAAAGAAAGAACAGGGACCTTGACTCATTCCTGCTCCCATGGAGTAGTTTCAGGACACATCAGTGAAAGGCACAGGTGATTTATTCGCAGAATTAGAAAGTAAGGGAACAGAGAGGGGCACACTCTCTGGAAAAGGCTCAGACTGGCCCATTAGCAAAAAGTGGGACCAATGCCATGGGCCACTTGGTGGGCTGAGGCCTGGCTGGTCTGGGAGCTCCTGCAACACCTTATGTTAAGGGGCATTTTGGTTCCCATGAAGTGATTGTGGCACTTGGAAAGTGGCAGCTGTGGTTCTGCTGGTGGAGGTGACCTCGTTATGGGGTAGTCTTGAAGGCTGTGCTTTTCCTGGAACTGGAGATGATTACGGGTATAGGAGAACTCTGGGTGTCCTTTCCCAGGATCTGAAGCCAGATGTTGTGAAAGCTGGCAGTTAGATAACCCCTCACATCCTGAAGATTTAGTCACTCTTATCTTGGTGTCCTCAGCCTCAAACAGGCATGAGTGAGGGTAGGTGAGTCAGAGGCTAACAAACCTTGTAAGAAAGATACGCCATGAGGGGTTAATATGCCTACTTGCAGAGCTGAATAGAGAGTGAGCCAGAGTTTTAAAGCAAAAAGGGAGCCATAGAAAATGAAGGAGAGATGCCAAACTGCCCTGCTTTTAGTTACCCACTGGACGCCTGCATTGATATAGTTCCTCTATACATCTTTCAGCATCATAGCTGCTGGCCATGGCCAAAGCCTCTGTAACCTCCTTCTCAAGTCTACTCTCAGGCCAGTTTTGTGAGAGATATACACATATTATGGTCCTCACCTTGAATAATGCAGTTTCTTGTCTTTTGTCCTGCAAATGCGTCTTATCTTTTTTATTTCCCTGATATCTAGAGTGAGTGAGTGAGGACCAGCACTAAGGAGGTCTTGCTGGGACTATGGGGAGTCGTAAGGTCACCCGAGACTCAGCTTGGGCTGTGAGCTGCCAACGTTCTGCAGAGGGAACTTGAACTTGTTGGCAGGGTCCCTCAGGAGGTCAGGGTGGGGGTGGGGGTTGGAAGAGGTGCAGGGCAAATATTCTGTTTTATTCTTTCTCTCTAACTCTTTCTTCTTTCAAACCCAGATATTAGCTTTTGTCACTTCTCCCCTGGGTGCTTCCTTTGTCTTAGGCTTGGAGGGTTTTGGAGCTGTCTTCTTTTTCTTGGTACTGGGATTTGAACTCACAACTTCATGCTTGCTAGGAAGGGGCTGTGTGGCTGAGCTATATCCCTGACCCAAAATGTTAGAGTTGTTTTTTTCTAAACTCAGAACCTTATGTTTGCCAGGTAGGCACTGGGCCACAGAGCTATATCCCTGGCTGGAGCTGTCTTTTCTAAGTGGAGAGCTGGATTGGCCTATGTGCCCCTCAGACTGCAGGGCATAGTTCTTATGTTAGAAGAAGGTGGTGTCCTCAAACTGTATCAGGACGGGGAACTCAGACTTGCATGGGGCAAGAAATAGGACAGGGCAGGGGGAGGATCCTTTTTGCTCTTTTATCTCCAGGGGCTCTTATTGTGTGTCTCAGAGTTTTGGCGGGATGTACATCCTTGTTCCTTTATACCTGGAGGTGACGTCTCCTAATATCACAGAAGATGCACACAAGAAAACGGACTTCTCACAGGGGCTGTATTAGCACCAGGAACTCTTTCAAATGAGTTCTTTTTGTCATGAAGGAAGCAATCCAGCTAGCTTTACATATGAATAGCCGCAATAATGCGTTATGATCTGAAATCCCAAATGGAGAGTGAAAGGGCGAGATTTTTTCCATGTGAGACTGAAGACTAGGAAAAAACAGAGCATTATTAATAAGGCTGGCTGCTGGACCCTTCCTGGTTACAAATCAGAAATGTCCTGCTTCCTTCTTTGTTTTTCTCTGCTTAAATACCTTCTTGGTTTCCGTGGCAACCACAACTGTTGTGGCTGTGGACTCAAGAAGTCACAGGCTTCTTTCTCTTTGTCATTAGTTCTGTTTTCCTCTTTTATGTTTATAACATCTTAACGAGGGTGGGAAAGGAGTGAAGGAGCGAGGCATCTCAGGTAGGATCATGTAGAGATGACCCTGCCTTAGTATCTCTTATCTCCAGCATGGCTTAAGGCCACACTAGAGCTTCTTTTGCTAGGACAAAATTAACCCAGTGGATAGCCACTATCCCCTACCAGAGTGGGACCTCAGGTCCATGGCATCAAGCACTCCCTTGGCTTTCTGGAATCTCTGGCCTGCATTCTGGGGACATATCTGTCCCATGGTGAGGGGCTTTCACCCCCACTGCGGGCAATTACAAATGCTCAGTCCCAAGAGAGTGGGTTATTTTCACAACTGCTTCACTAAGATGCTGATTCATGTGGAAATTGTTGAGGCCAGACTTGGGGGAGCAGAAAAGAACGTGTAATTTATTAAGTGTGCTGGCTGGAGCATGGACTTGTGTTTCTGGCCAGAACACAAAGAAAATGGAGCTAGAAGGGCCTTGTTTGGGCCCAAATGTTGGTGCAGACCTCACACTCAGAGGAGTTTCTCTGTCCCCTGGGTGAGGTGACTGGAGAGAGCGCGGGTGAATCGGGAGGCTTTCCTACATGTGCACCTGACTCTGCCAGACCTGTGCTCAGAGAGCTGAGTGCAGAACAAAGGGAGGGCTTCCGCCGTAGGCCTGCCGCTAAGAGGGCTGGTTTTCAGCATAGAACTTGTG
Organism: Capromys pilorides; assembly: GCA_004027915.1. Classification (NCBI taxonomy): domain Eukaryota; kingdom Metazoa; phylum Chordata; class Mammalia; order Rodentia; family Capromyidae; genus Capromys; species Capromys pilorides. The sequence continues at coordinate 5,619 of PVKN010034115.1, forward strand.
GGCAGGTGCAAGCAGAACAAAGGTGGTTTGTTAAGCTGTGACAGTTTTGTATCTTGGTGTCCCTGCTTGGGCATAACAGGATGTTATGGGAACAGGAGGTCATACAATCTTATTTAAAAAGTCACTGTTTTCATCTGTATTAGAACAAAGAACCACAGCTGGAGGGAGGGAGAAATTTGGGAAACTTGACTTTTCCTTTTTAAGTTCTGCTTCAGTAAGGTGTGGCATACTACCAAGGAATTGAGAGGGGGCAGGCACTTTGTGTTCTGAGAACTTGCAAGTGGGAGGGAAGCTGCTTTCTCCTGGGGGCAGCTCTCTGGAAAGCATCAAGACCCCAAGGAAGATGGGGCTGGTGGCCCCGCTTCAGGCCACCTTGGCCACTGTCTGCTTTGTGCTTCTGTGCAAGCTTTGATGCTTTCTCTGAATCTCAGCTGCCTCCACTGTAACCCAGGCACACGGCTCCTGCTCGGTGCCACCACCCAATTCCATGCCGGCTTGGGTCCCAGTAGAATGCGTGCAAAAACACCATTAACACCAGAAAGTGCTACAGAATTACAGCAGTGGAGCCAGGTGTGGTGACGCACGCCTGTAATCCCAGCACTTGGGAGGCTGAGGCAGGAGGATTGGTGTGAGTTTAAGACCAGCCTGGGCTACAAAGGTGAGCTCAAGGTTAGGCTGAACTGCATAGCGAGACTCTGTCTCAAAAAAAAAGAGAGAGAGAGAGAGAGAGAGAGAGGGAATTGCAGTAATGGAAGAGTTTTCATAAACAGCCCAGCTCAAAGTGAGAGACTGCACGGACCATTTCTTCTTGCTGTCCACAGGAGGAGTTTGAATAGGGACCATTTTGCATAAATTTCCAGCTGTGGAACAATGCTTTTGTTAATACAACACAAGTGGATCATCAGAAAATTAAAATGGACCGGCAAGATGGCTCAGCAGTCTAAAGTGCTTGCTTATGAAAGCTTGGGCACCTTAGGGACTGTGGTTCGGTCCCCGGCACCACATGCTGCGCCAGCCCCACACCCAGGGCAAGATGAGCCAGCAATAATAATAATAATAATAATAATAATAATAATAATAATAATAAAAACAAAAAATGTGACACACACAGTATGAACCATTCCCAATTTCTGTCACATGCACTTGATGGGGTGTTGTCCAGTCACTGGCACTCTTGCACCATCACGGGTCAGCCCACTCCTTGAGTAGCAGTGTCCTGGGCCAATGGCAGACCCCTTCCTTTTTCAAGATGCAGAAGCATTTGTTTCCAAATACTGGGGGCAAGGAAGGAGACCTTTTCTTTCTGGCTTGTCCCCGGCGTGGCGCCTTGTAGAGCAGGGTTTTTTGGTCCACTCTGCAAGCTGCATTCTCTGCTCCTGCAAGTGCCACGTGGGTCTCTTCCTGGGAGCAGGGGCAGCATGCTTTTCCTAGGTAACAACATGGCTGGAGGAGGAGCCCGAGGAAAGGCTGTGTGGGAAGGCTGGGCTCCTGACGTTTACTGAACTGAGTGGAGAGCCACTTAAACTCTTTGTGTCTTAATTGCCTCACCTGTAAAGCTGGATTGGAAGGATTTGATACTGGGGGAGATGGTGTTCCAGACACATTGAACATGCTTCATATGTAGTGGCTTAACGACCACTGTCACCGTAAGTTCACGGAGGGAAGACAGTGGATCATATTATGAACAAAGATGCTAGAGGAAATAAGCCGTCACACACTGGGAGTGAGTTTTCAGGACCCTGGATTCACGTTATGAGACCCACTGGGTCAATAAAAGGAGGAGACAGGGCTGCAAGACAGACATCCCAAGTCATTTAGTTTGAAAAATCTGGCCTGATGCATCCGTTCCTTAAAGTTAGAACATTACCAACTCATACCACTAGGTGGCAGCAGGGAATAACCCACCACCTTGATCTCTCTTGCTAGACTGTTGCTCTTTCTAGGGTACCTGAGTGGCAGAGCTGGGAGGAGGCTGCAGGACCCTCCATCACAGGGGAGACTGAGAAGGGAAAAAGAGAGCAGCCAGCTCAAGCAGACTAGCATCTTTTCAGTCCCCTGGGTCTCCTCCTGAGGGCAGCTATGGGGTGGACACTCAGACTGTAGGCACAGGTGCCAACCTGGGGGTGCCGACTGCACCATGGAGCAGTGACCCTATAGAGCTCGAGCTCGAGCCCCTCCAGAGCGAGCTTCACATATGAGTATTAGAAATCTTACGAGGTGTAATTTTTTTAAGCAACCTGGTTAGATACCTTATACTAGAGTGTGACTCATTTTCTATGACAATTTATAAAGTTTTGAGGCTTTTTGTTTGTTTTTGGAAGTTGTAGAGATTGAACCTAGTCAGTGCTGGAGGCTTGGATAGAGTAGAACTGTCAGGCTAGAAAAACAAAAGCCAAACACCATGAAAAGGACAGACAGAAGCAGAGCTGGGTGCTTGCCTGCGTGGGGAGAAAGCTGCCCTTTCGAGGACATTAAAGCGTCAGGCTCTGCCTGCTTTCTGATTCTTCCCGGAGCTGACCAAGCTCTCAGAGAGAGCTGCGCGTTCTCAGAGACAGCCACCCCACCTCAGAAAATCAGAGTTGGCGGCAGGGGTTCGAGTGTTTCTGGTCTTCTGCCAATCTTCAAAAGACGCCTGTGAATTTGATCTTGGTGGCCCTCTGCTGGCCCAGAGGCCCCACTACAGGGCAGAGATGCTGTCTTCATTTGTCCTGGGTTTCAGGGAGTGGCCACGGCGCTCAGCCAATTCTCGAAGTGTTCTGCTCTGACCTCCTGGGTTATTAAGTGCAGTCATTAAATATAGCATCATCCATTGCCTTTAATTTAAAGCCTCTTTAAATTAATAAATGTTCTTATGAAAGGATACTCAGAAATTTTAAATACTCAAACAGAAACTCTCCTAGTGTTTTTTCTTTGGAATGTGTGTACATACATCTGTAAAAAACCAGGACCACACGTACAGTTTCCTCCCTGCCTTAACAATGAACAGCAGGAAGCATTTCTCGAGCCATGCGTCTTCCAAGTGGCCATTCTGACAGCTCCACAGGACACCAGCCCTGCGGATTCCTGGATGATTTAATCATTTTCCTGTCACTGACACTTGGTTATTTCCGTTTTCTTTTTACAGTGGTCAGTAATCCTCCCTTTAGGGTGTCCGTACTCCATTTCCTTTGCAGACATACTCAGTATGTGATGGTGGGACCCAGGGTTCACACACTTCCACGCGTCCCGAGGTGGCTTTCAGAAGTATCTTTACAGATGTGCCCCAGGTTACACTGCCTGGCAGAGCATCGGCAGACAGAGGCAATGTGCACAGTGCCCTTCCTTGTCAAGCCCTGGCTTGGAGGTGGCTCCTGTCCTGCCAGGTCTCTGGCTGAGGTGGCCCCTGGCTCAGTCCTGCTTCTAGCGCTGGGCTCCCGTCCTGAAGACGCCTCTGCAGTGGGCTTCAGTGCTGTTCCTGTGGCCTTTGGGACTTTGGTTCTTTCTCCGCAGGTCCGGCATGAGAACAAATGTGTGGCACTGGAAAGATGTCCTTGCTTCCATCAGGGCAAGGAGTTTGCGCCCCAGGAAACAGTGAAGGTCGGCTGCAACACCTGGTGAGGCCCTGGGCCCGCGGGGCGGGGCTGGAGCCGAGGGGGTGGGGGTGAGGCAGGCGGACTCTCTGCTGCAAACCGGGTGCCCGCGCCCGTTCTGCATGCCTTTGTTTCTCTGTCTGAGGAGCCCGAGAATCTTCATCATGGCCAGTACCCATCCTGTGTGCTTGCTGTTCGGTGGATTAGCGTCTCTGTTCAGGGAGACGGGCCTTAGGGAAGTGGAGGACCTGGGCCCGCGTGGGCTGCTGCGGAGGTTGCCGAGCAGCCTGGGGGGGATACAGAGCCAGGGAGACCCTGGCTTGCCGGATGCGCTTAACGTGCTTGCCATGGCAGGGCTCGAGGATGGATGAGGCACAGGGACCTCTCAATCGCCCCGGGTCTGTGGCCGCTGGGCTGGGCGCAGCCTCCAAAAGTCGCCCAGGTGCATGAGGAAGGGCTGCCTGAGGCCTGAGCGGCTCCCTCTGACACCGAGGGCGCATCCGAGGGCAGCTCTGGTGACACGTGGTGGGGAGGGGACTGCGGCAATTTTGTCACCGGAAAATCGCTGTAGACTTAAGTACATAGCTGTTCACACGCAGACCCCGCCTGGCACAATTTCGCGGCTCGCTGCTGTTTTCCACACCCAGAGCTTTCCTGCTGTTACATTTTGTTTTTTTCTGGGAGCTCAGAGAGGTTTGTTTGCTCAGTCCCAGGCATACTGGGGCTTCCAAGGAGAGGCTGATGGCTAGCAAGTGGCCGAGTAAGGGTCCAGGCCTCCTCCCTAGCTGTCCAGATCACCTTGCACGACTCTGTCCCTTTCTTGCCTCATTTCCCCGCTTAGAACTGAGAGCAGCAGTGTGGCCTTCCTCTTTTCTGCTGGCTTCCAGGCTGGGCTGTGGGTTCCTGATGTGTCTGGAGGCCTGGGTGGCCCTGGAAATATTATAGACCCTTCCCCAGCCCTCCGAGGCCCAGCATGCCCAATTATCTCTTCATATCTTACTCTCCTAGTGTCTGCGAGGGCCGGAAGTGGAACTGCACAGACCACGTGTGTGATGCCACGTGTTCAGCCATTGGCATGGGCCACTACCTCACCTTTGATGGGCTCAAGTACATGTTCCCTGGGGAGTGCCAGTATGTCCTGGCCCAGGTGAGGAGGGCACAGGGAGCCTTAGTCTGCCCCTAGGGCACACAGGAGCTGCTCACTGCCCTTGGGGGTTTCTAGGTTGGTTTTTGTCAGTAGAAGGAACTCTGGGGTCTGGTTTTACTGGAATAATTTCTAGTCCTTGAAAGAGGTAGGCAGTTGGAAACTAAGCACGGCGATTTCCTGCTGCCCACCAGGAGACTTCTGAGAACAGGGTAGAAGTTTGCTCGTTGACCAGGGTTGGCGTGTGTAAGGCCACCCCAGTCCACAATAACACCAAGATGGGTTAGCAAGTCCCTAGTTCCTTTTGGTCGACCTGACCTTAAGCCAAGACAGAGTTGGGGTGTACAGCTGGCTGGATCCCGGCCCCCACGCCCTCCCTCCTGGCACCTCCAGTGGGGAGCAGCCCTGTATGGGGGACAGTGGGGACAAGCCCTGCAGTCTGGAGCCAGCCTTGGGGCCCATCGTGCTCTCCACCATTCTCATTCCTAGCTGGGTTTGACGCTGAATGGGGAGGAGGAGGGGATGGGGCTGCAGGCAGGTCATTCTGCCCAGAGCAGGGTGTGAAATTGCTCGGGGGAAACCCCAGCGCTCCAGCAAGGGCAGGCACCGGCCCCCTGCTTTCCTCTCCTCACTGGAAATTTCTTTTGCTGGTTGACAGCAAGTGGGTAAGTGAGAGAGAGGAGACCCTGAACAGATGTGGTCTCTGTCGCCGAGCCCCTCGGGCAGGCCGGGTGGGGGCTGGTGTGGTGCGAGTCACAATCCTGAGGAGCCTCAGCCCCGTCCAAGGAGCTGCGGGCCTCAGGCACTGAGGATCTCTCTGTGCAGAGCCCACATCCTCAGCCACACCCCACCAGCCCTGGGGAGCAAGAGCCTGAGGGCCCAGGAAAGCCTTGAAACGGCTCCCTGCACACTGGTGAACCGATAGCGTTCCCAGGCTGTGCGGGCAAGCGGCCTCTTGTTACCTGGCCGTCTCCCAGCCACAGCAGAATCACAGCTACCAAACTGGCTTCAGATTTGGACACAGTGCTCTCAGGAGTACGAAGCTCTGGCCTAGCTGCCCCTACTTCCACCAGGGGCCTGTTTTCACAAGTCCAATCCAACTGTGCCCACTGTGGTTTTTTTAAAAACTATGACCAGTCTTGTTGTCGTTCTGGTGCTTTGTCCTGGGCACCTTCCCTGTGCCCTTTCTCATCTGGCTTTAGTTCTTCCCCTTCAGCTAGGGCTGGAACAAGGGAAGCACACGCACCCTTGCTCCTGTTGATCTCTGTAGTCCACTAGCTCAGCCCAGACCCACTTAACCAAATGAGGCCCTGAGGATGACAATATTTTAAAAAGGGTAGATTGTGTGTATGTGTGTGTGTGTGTGTGTGTATTTGTGTGTGTGTGTGGTATGAGACATTTGTGTGTGTGTGTGTGTGTATATATATATATATATATATATATATACACACACACTTTCTTGTTTCTGGGACAACATACCAGACACCTACGAGTTCAAGGATGGGAGGTTTATTTTGGCTCACAGTTAGGAGTTCAGTCCGTAGTGCTGGATTCA
>PVKN010034116.1:0-11844 GCA_004027915.1 Capromys pilorides
TGTCTCTTCTGCCCCAGTTTCCAAATGGCAACATTTCAAGATGAAAACCCTTCGAAAACAGGAAATGAGGCTGCAGTTTGTGAATACATGTGTCAAGATAAAGATAAATTCTAGATAACCACAGTGTCTAGGCAATGGGAAAAAATCCAGTCTTTTAGTAGAGGGTATAAGCAAGTGTTTAGTACATATTCAGTGTTGAAATAAATTGGTTACTAGTGCCAAAGACAAAATTCAAGTCAGGAAAAAAAAAAAAAGTATCTCATAAAGTAGGTTACAGGGTGGAAATTAGGGCAGAAGAGACATGTGCCTAAGAATTTTTTTATTGTTTGCTATTTTCATTATGAAAATAATCATAAATTTAAGGTTGTATTTAACATTTATTCACTTGTTAAATTCAATCTTAAATGATTAAAGATGAAAATTAAGTTTTTATTAACTTATATTTTTAGGTCTAGCAATTTACTTTCAGGTGGAAGAGAGCTAATGGGTTTTCCAAAACATCTGAAAGGCCTGGAGAAGTTTGGAGGCAGCCATGGTAGCAGTGTCTAAGTTATTAACCATCTAGCTTGTACAAGTTTCTATTCAATGTGCTTCTGTTCATTATTTATTTCACTGAGACAAAAATCCTGAGAACCCAATAAAGTTATTATAATACTTACATGATGTATTTGAAGGAAAAATGAGCCTAGACAAGTTAAGTAACTTGCTCAAGGTCACATAATGAAAGCTTGAAGAAGATTACTGTTTCTGCCGCTTTATTTTGTAATTAGTATACTTTGCTGCCAGTCGTGGGTTGCCAACTGTGGGTCAACTTGTTACACCCAGTTAATCTGGACTAGTGTTATGCTGGGTGTGGGAAGCCCACCTGAGGCTTGTCATCAGCAGGATAAGAGGCAGAACTAGAAAGCTGGCAGACTGTGTGCAGAAACCGCAGGACGCTGCTGGTTCTCTTGGGCTATTCACTGAGAATGGCTGCAGTTCATTTGGGTGAGCTCTGGTCCTCACCTTGAGTGTTGTTTCCTAGCTCCAGAGGGTAAGACGGAGCACAGTTCAGTTGCCTGGAAAGGCTCGTCCCATTGGTTTCTCTGACAGGAGCTTGGCTGTTCTTATCCAAGGAGGAGCTCGAGATCTCACTGTGGCTGAGGATGGTTGGGGTACTTTTTTGAGAGCTCTGGCTCTTACCGTTAGCATTTCTTCCTGACTGCAGCTCAGATCTTCAGCCTGCTAGCACAGATCCTTCATCCTGCTGGCTGTGGTGCTTTAGCTTCCAGCCCTAACCTTTGGACCTACCCAGAGTAGATCCATAAAACAGGTTCATAACACGTTGTTGTGGGCTCTAGGCCTCCAGTTGGAGTTGTGGGAACCATTGTTAAGGGTTCTGGGTCTTCAGCTGGGCACTGTTGTGGGATCCAGGGCCTCAGTCAGATTCTTTTGTCTTTAGTGTGTGGATAGATTTCCTGCACTCTTTCTATGTGATTCTTTGGGCAGTTCATCATAAAATAATCTTACAAAACGTATCCTGTATTGTAGTGCTCCCCTTGCAACACCTCAAACTATGTGCTCAGTCACTCTTCAGAGCCTTATTGACTCTTTAATATTAGTAATTGATTCAAGTATCTCTGGAACAGAATTCAGCCTCTTTGCAGCTCATTTGTATTTTTATTTTGATTTCATGCATTATCATTTGCTTCTGATTTAGTCAGAGCCATCTATAACATCGCTACCAGAATTACTTCTGAGCCACATAGCTGTAATGGTCTCCTTCCCTTGGTCTCTCAGTGTAAAACAACCCCATGTCACATATAATGCAATTTAGAATGTTTGTCATGGCATAACCCGTAGTCTCACGCTGATATCTCATGCGGCCCTGTAGGGGCCAATTCCCAGAAGATTTGTACCTCTACGACTTCCTTCTTTCTGTGTGGTGTCTAAAATCTACTCCTTTTGGCTTAGAAATAAGTTCTTTCCTGTCTTCCATAAAGGCTATGTGGATAAATATCTTCAAACAGTTCTGTAGGATGCCTGGTTTGCATTTCTTTCAGCTGATCTTACCTATGGTTTACTATTTTCATATATCTAGTTTTTCCCCTTGTACTTAGATTGTCTGAATTAGTTATTTTATCCTGTGAAAATACATTTATTTTTATCAGTTATTTTTAAATCTTTCTGGACAATGATGAGAAATGAATTTATACAGAGGACAAAACTTCATTCAATGCCAAGCTTGAAAGCAATTTCCACATGAAGTCTTTGAAAATCCCCATCTGCCCAAAATATTTGCCTGATCCTTTATATTCCAGTGACTCTCAATACCTTTGTGGTATCCCAATCTGTGGCCTGGTCTCTCAGCTTGGCATGAATACACCCAGTTCTGATTCAGCTGTGATCAATTTAAGATTGCCTTTTACCTCCCTTCATGCCTGGCATGATGTCTTCTCCATAATGTGGTTTCTGATGACCAATCTACAATCATCTGAAGTATTGTTTGCAATCCACAATATGTCAGTGTACTCAAGCTGCTTTCAAGATTATTTTATTTGTCCTTAGTTTTCACCAGTTTGATTTTGATCAGTCTAGGAATGGATCTCTATGAATTCATCTTCTCTGGATTTCACTGAGAACCCATAGATTTATGTTTTGCCAAATCAGGAAGTTTCCAGTCATTATTTCTTCAAATATTGATTTTTAAACCTAAAAATTGATTTCTCCCTCTTCCCTCTAAAATGCTCGTGTTATGTACATGTTAAACACTTCATATGTTGTCTTATAGATCGCTTATTTTGTTCTTTTCTTTTTGCCTTGTACTTTGCAGATTCAAGGTAAAAGTTCAGCTAATTCAAGTTCTCTGTTATTTCCCTTTATATTGTTCATCATATATTCACTATTCTAGTACTGAGTTTAAACCTAGGGCTTTCACACTAAGCTACTACTCTAATCCTTTTTTTAAGACACAGGCTTGTCATGTTGTTAAATTTCTCAGCGTAGGCTTGCACTTTTGACCCTCTTGTTTCATCCACAGACAGTGCTGGGATTCCAAGCATGGACCATGACTTGAATCACCTATTTCACTCTTGAACCCTTCCAGTTAAGAGTTTTGTATTATAATTTTTAACACCTTATGTTAAAATGTCTAAATATCTTCAAGTTCTTGCCTAACGTGTAATTTCATTAGCTGCTGTTAAATCTTTGCTTGTTAATTCCAGTTGTTATAGCATTGCAGGGTTTGGACCATTGTCTTTTCTCATTGGCATCATTGAGATTTATTTCCTGATGTTTCATATGATGAGAAACTTTGTATTATATAATAAGTGTCTTAAGTATCATGTTGAAAATAAAGCTGACTGTATTCAGTTCCTTTAGGGAATATTGATTCATTCTGCTCATTGTTATTTTAGCAGGTGGCTAACCAAATTCAGGCCCACAAGTGTCAGTCGTCTTCTTTGAGTTGTGATTGCAAGTTCTGGTCAGTGTTAAAGACTTTCACAATAGTATTTAGATTTTTCCTACATATGAAAAATCCAGAGACCCATCTGGTTATCCTGTGTTGGTTTAAACTCTACCTCTTGAAATCATCAGTATGTTACTCCAGATCCTCTCCCACTCCAAGTTGAAAAAAAAAAAAAATTAAGATATGTCATGTTCATGTACCAGTTCTCCATCAGGAGTGTTCTAGTTAGCTAATGCAAACATCTACCAAGATAAAATCAAAGATCAAACCATATTTATTCAGTTCTGGAACAAACTTGGGCTCTACAGAACAGCTAGCTTGACTTCCCTCCTTTCTATGAGCTCTGACTGTCTTGTGTCCTAGGTCTGTATTATTGCTTCTTGGGCTCCAAGCCCAAGGCTTTAGGGTCCTTATTTTTTCATAGATTTCCTGAAATAGGCATTAGACCAGGACTCTGTGGTGAGGAGAGACAAAGAAAAAAGAAAAGTGGCAGGGCTTTCTCTCACACTCCTGGGCCAACAGGGTCACTGCTAAAGAGTTCTCTCCTCCATGGGAGCTCTAGGCACCTGCTGCAGCACATACTTACCAGGTATCTGGGATAGGAGAGATTGAGATGGGGCTACAGGGAGGGAAGTCAGATTATTTTTCCTGCTTTTTTTGAGCAGAAGACTTCTTCTTTCCTACTCCTGAAACATGAAGATAGGGTTTTCTTAGAACTTTTGGTCTATAACTGCTATAGAATTCCAGTATAAATAAAGGTGTTGACTTTAAAATACAAGCCAGCAGATACAAGTGTGGAGAAAAAAAATCGGGAAGCGTATCAGTGATTCAGTGGCACTGCGTGCTCTGAGCTTCTTCCTAAATCACCAACTTTTTCAGTATGTTCAGATAACCGCTCCATGTCAAGTGTAAAGGGATTTTAGTTGCAATCATGGGGGGAGACAGTGAAACGTACTTCATCCCTCTGGCATGGGATTGGGACCATGCTCCCCATTGCTTAGATTTTTATTACTGCAGCTATTATGAGATCGCTCTGAATTCTCTCCAGCAGGTCAGCATGCTGACAGCCACCAGCATCCATCTGCCGACTTGGAGATCTCACAATATAGATTTCCACTTCTTTATCTCTTACAGAAACACCAAGGAAGGCTAGTAAATGTCTTGCATCTTGAATCTTTAAATTTTAATCAGTTTTAGAAAGCTTCGTTAATTCTTCTTCACTCCTGTGTCCCACATCCTGGCAGGATGCGACAGTGTCTACCTCCTCTATAGCGTGACATTTTAGCTATTTCTCTACATCAGCAACGAGGTGAATGAGCACGGGGATTCATTTCTTTTCTGGCTATATTGCAGGCAGAGACATCTTATGATCATTGCAACTAAGTAGTTAGTGGGTACGGGAAACCTAAAGACTGTGCAGGTGAGGTTAGGTGGTGTTTGAGGGCCTGACTCAGTCGTGCAGCTGTGACTTTTCCAATACTTGATCTTAGCCAAAAGGCCAAGAAGCAATTGACTTTTCCTGACCTGTTTTTCTACTTCTAAACTTGTCATCAGTCCATTAAGTTTGTTTGCCTCAGAATAAAAAGTTCAGAGGAGGAAATGCTGTGTTTCCAAACCTTCCTAAAATGCCTGAGGATGGCAAAAGGAGCACAGGGGTGAAGTGGGCAGCCAACCCAGAGTGACACCCACACGCCCTCACTTTATCTAGCATTCTAACCTTAAGCCCGCCAAGGACATTTGCGCTTCCAAAGCAAAGTAAGCCATTTTAAGCGGGAATTGTTTCAATAGCCTTTCAAAGTTCCATTCAAAGTTCAAGACCATGAAAATATTCTAATTAGGAATATCATTTTTGTGAGCATATCATGTAAACATAGAAAATACAATGATATCTATTAATTCCTCCACACCATTCATGTGCTTACATCTCTATTGATCATTAGCTAAGATAAGAACAAATATGCTAAAGTTGACTCGAAAATATAACTGTAAAAGCAGAAGAATGAACAGGAAACATATACATGTGAATAGGGCGATTTTGAGAAATAGTAAAATAGAAGTCCCATTTTCTTATGCAATGGCTACTTATACCTACAGTCTCAGTTAATTTATCACAGACAGTGTTCTAAAAGTAAACGAGAAGTTTCATAGCTTTGCCATTCTCTGATTGTAGATCTCAGCCATTTTTATTAAACTTTTAGCTATTTAAAACCCAGCCTAGGCTTAACTGTTTAAAATGTTATTTTGAGTCAGACTTGCAATGGAAACTTTGCACGTTTCTTATACCTGTGCAGAAATGAAATGTAGTCGTGAGTTGAAAATATTTTTCATTCCTTGAAAACAATATTTAAAGCAATTTATGTAAGGAAGCTGGGGGAAGACTGCTTAAGGAAGATACCATGTCCCGGTGGGCACAAAGCAGGAAGAGGGGGCCAGAATTCAAGACCTGGTCTATGTTATAGCAGCGATTTCTTGATTCAAAGAGAACAAAATCTTCTTGAAATTGTTTCCTGTTCCCTAAAACTAGTTGCTGCAAATCACTAAGACATGTGGAACATGATTAGCAACAGAAAGAAGCATTAGTTTTGTTATAGTGCTTATTAATTATGGTTATATTTAGTTTACTCGAACTTCTTTCACTTCCATAATTTACTACCTGCCTCAACACCTTGAATTACACAAAAACAGAGGTAAACCCATGTGATCTTTTAATGGAGCAAAATGTTGGTACTGTTTTAAGATTCAGACCAAGAGTGTCAGAGTGTTTAGAAGCTGCTATTCTTATTTTCCCATTATCATTTACAGATTAGCTCAGATTGGGGAAAAGCAGCATTTGGTGATGCTATAGAGCTTCTTTCCCAATCAACTAAATCTAAAAAGAAAATTGGGTTAAAATGTATCCAGAATAGAAAAATGCTAAGAAAATTATCTGCCAATTAACTGAACTTAAATCTTCCAAGAAATTGCATTCAAACGATAAATCTTTAAATACTATTAAGGGCCATGTAAAGCAACAGGTCAGTTTCCTAGTAACTAGTCCTCTTTCTAACATTTGATAAGAACATCATTTTCTAATTAGAAGTGAGGCAGCTATCATAACTGAACATTTGCTGACTTGGTGACATGTCGTTTTTGAAGAATCAGAACATGCTCTAATGACTTAGTTTAGAAATGGAGAGAAAACATCCAACAGGGGAGCATGGACATTTTTAGTCGAGAAAGAAAAAGAGTAACCCAGAAACTATCAATAGGAGAAAGCTTAGCAGGTAGGTGCAGATGATAAATATTTTGGTATGTCTCAGAACCATAGTGCCTAATATTTAAACATAGAATAATGACAACTCCTTAAGGAATGAAGCACTAAAGTTTGTTACTTCATGTTCTTAAATCTGGATATTTTGCAGAATGGAAAATTAACTAGCAGTCTTCCGACACCTTGACACACATCTCCATAAGAAAACTGCTGTTCTTCTCTGGGTATCATGTCTATGTTTTAAAGTATGAGAATTGCTAATGCCCCCAGTGCAGTTAAACCACAAAGCCAAAGTATCCTGATCCCTAGTTCTTAACTAGTAAATGTTTTTGCATAAATTTGCATGTCTAAGCATTAGTTTTGTTTTTTTTTTTTTTTTCAAAGACTGACTCCCTAGCTTTCTTTGGGCATTCTTTTGTGTGTTCCCTGTTATTTATGCATTAATTAGCTTTGTTTACCTGTGCATAATTTTTTCCTAATTTCACAACAGTTGTTATTTTTTGTAATTTGACAGTGCAATTTGCTGCATGTGTGCTTCCTGGTCCCCAAACAAGAAAGTTAAGGTGTAAACCACCAATCTCTTCACTTCAGGTTGTTAAAGAAAAGATTGGTTGTAACTAATTTCCAATTAATTTGCAGTGGTTACAGGAGAACAAAACAATTGCACCTACTAATTAAAATTTAAACTCTTCCAAAGTGTCATATTCAGGTGTCTCTGGAATAGATCATTTCCATTTTGGTTCATTGCTGGATCTGTAGAAACCGTGAGCTTGACAGCTCTATTAATTTAAAGTCTCAGTGATACCTATTAGTACAAAACGTGAAAAAAAATACCATTAATCATTTATTTAAATTTTGCAGCTCTGTCATTTTCTCAGTAGGTTTTAAAATTATGATGACACTATGATGTGCACCTACCGGCCTGGATGAAGAGGAAGCGGATCACACTACTTAGGAAAGATACTGAAGTACATTATTAGGGCTTAATTAATGCCAAACTGATTAAATTTGATTGCATTCTGTGCAAAAAAATATTTGAAGGATATTTTTCTTGCCATATTACACTTTTAAAGTTATCCCAAATGTTATAATTAGACTTAACTTTTTATAATTCTTCACTTAATTACATTCCACTCTGATAAATGAACCCAAATTAGTCTTTTATTCTTAATTTTGAAGTCACCATCAGTTTCAGTCTTGAAAAATTTATTTGGCTAACAATAATAATATGCAATATAAAAAGCCGGGTCTGGTGGTGCATGCCTGTAATCTCAGCACTTGTGAGGCTGAGGCAGGAGGATCAGTGTGAGTTTGAGACCAGCCTGGGCTACAAAAGTGAACTCAAGGCCAGCCTGAACTGCATAGTGAGACCCTGTCTCAAAAAGACAAAAAATATATATATATATATATATATATATATATATATATATATTAATGATAATAATAATAATAATAATAATAATAATAATAATAATAATAATATGTAGTATCCACATTTTGCTAAGAACTCCCATCCAAAGTACTGAAAATGGACTGGCAAGATAGCTCAGCAGTTTTAAGAGCTTGCTTAGGCAAGCTTAGGCAACCGCAGAGACCATGGTTCGATCACCAGTACCACATGCTGCGCCAGCACCACCCCCAGTGCAGGCTGAACTAGCCATAATATTACAAAAAAAAAAAAAAGTAGTGAAAATGTCCAGAAACACATAAGAACAAAAATTGAATGAGAAATGTTGACAAGTTATGCATTTATATTAATGTGAATCAAACCGTAAATATACTACCCAGGATAAATTACATGTATCTAATAATTGTAAGCTTTTAAGCTATTGGCTTTCAAAAGAGCCAGTATTCCCATGCAGTTTAAAGCTAAGCATTTTCCTCTACAAGGGAAAAGGTAGAAGTAATTCCTGGTTGGTGGATGTCAAATCAGCTCACAGGTTTGAGTTCCCTTAACAGTTAGAGACCTGTCCTCCAGAGAACTTGAGCTTCTGCATTAGAGCTTGATGCCTCTGCCCTAGTGCTGTTCTCAGCTCCCTTTCTGGCTTACCTAGCTCTCCATTTTCTCTGATTTTGTCTACTAAAGTTGGGAACCAAGGCTAACACTGACCAAGCTTTTTTGTCTAGGCAATCAAAAGTGTTGATATAAGTTTTAAGTAATACTCCTTCTCCTTCTTTATCCACTAATAAAGAACTAATACTGGTTTTTTAAAGGATCTTTTCCATTTCAAATGAAAATATAAACTTAAAACTCTTTAAAAAATAAATTGAATAGGGCTGGCCGAATAGCTCAGCAGATTAATGCACCTGCAAACAGGCTCGGGCCAGGTGTTCGATCCCCAGGTCTGCCATGCTGGCCCTGCTCCTGGGACACACTGAGAGGGCAATTGAGACTAGGCATGGTGGCACATGCCTGTAATCCCAGCTCTTGGGAGGCTGTAAACAGGTGGATCACTATGAGTCTGATCTAGTAGTGAGAACCTAAACACCTTGTAGACCCTTCCCTAAAATACAAAAAATAAAGAAATTGAATAAGATTTAGGAATTTATTGTTCTTATTTCCTTGACTATTATGGACACAGTTGTACACATTTCATTTGAGGAGATTTTAAAAACTGAAGAAAAGGCCAGAGAAATGGCTCAGCGGTCTAAAGCACCTGCTTAGGACCGTGGTTCGATCTGCAGCACCACATGCTGTGCCAGCCCCACCCCTAGGGCAGGCTAAGCCAGCCATTAACAACAAGTAAATAAATAAATAAATAAAGTCAAAGAAAATCTAACATATTTCATTTGCACTGTGTCAACCTCATGACCATTCTATGGGTGAACAGTGTGGATATTATTAAATATGATGTCCACCTCAATAAATTAAAAAAGCTAAGAAAATGCAGCTATTTTATTCAAGTCATGAATGTCAGAGATTCCTTTATACTCTCTAATTCCATAGTAAATATTTGTTGACAAAGCACTACATTAACATCTGTTACAACATCGATATGGTGCACCGCCGAAGGTGCTAGCCTCTTGTCCTAGAGAGTTACAGGAAAAGAAAATGCAGGTGCATGAGACGTGATCTCAGCTTTCAGTGCAGACTCTTGTCACTAAAATAGTCACATCCACACATCATCTAGCATGTGAGGTCTATGAATGAACGCTTCATGGTACTCCACTGCCGTGAGAGTAGGAGAGAGTTCAAGAGCAGGATTGGGTCTGGCAAAGGAGACTCAGGGAGAGTTTCACATTGTCTCATCATGGCCCTGAGGACTAAAAACAGAGCAGGAAAGTAAATTTCTAAGGAGGAAGGGATGTCCTTGGAGACAAAGCAGCACAATGAGGAAAACGCCATGGCATACAGGAACTCAATGGAAAGTCAACATAGATGTGCAATAGAAAAAGAGGCATAAGAGGAGAGCAGAGTTTGGCAGGAATCAGAGCATTGGAACCTCGATGCTCACAGGACAGATGTTTCCTTTAGGTATAAGGATTATTTGGAAATAAAGGAAAGAGCAAGAGAGAGACGAGAGCTGAGTTAGCTGAGTTATATGGTAGGAAGACCATCCTGGGCAGGCTAAGTTGGAAGAGAGGCAGAGGCCACTCAGAGCACATCAGGCTTTAGAAGATGGTACCAGGCAAAAAAAATCCCAACATGGCAAGTGTATTTAAGGAAGAAAACTGAATAAATTTAGTAACATTGTCATCATAGCAGGCAAAGAAAAGGGTGTGAAGAATGACCAAATAGTGGAACAATTTCTTTGAAATTCTTTGAAATTGTTTTCTCTGTGCTTCAGTACTAAACCTTGCTATGTAAGCAATGTCTTAGTCCCGTTGTTGAAAAGGTCACTTATGACATGCAGTGGAACAACTTATGATCAGATGCCAAAATTGAAATACTCTAGCACTGGGCAGAAAGTCTGTAAGATTAGTGTTATCACACTCCATAGACAACAAGGTAGGACTGAGTCTGTGAATAGATTTCCCATCATTTACAAGTGGAAAAGTGCTTTTGGTGGCTCACAAAGACCCTATATGCATGTTCGAATAATCTGTCCATTGGGCAGAAATGGAATCTGGTGAATGATAGGAGGGCTGCCAGGTACTTCAGAGAGTAGACAGATGGCAAAAATGTGCAACTTCCCAGTATCACCCAGTAACTCAGAGAGCTTTACTGCCTCATAGAGAGACAGTAAAAACGTTAGTAAAATGTTTTTGTTTTTACTTAGCTACACATAATTATACTAAAAATAATAAACAAAATTCACCATATATATGTGTGCCAATGCATAGCTCCATTTGGTACTTACACTGGTCCTGCGAAGTCCAGGCTGCTTTTACATTGTTTTCTCAGATTGAGGCAGAGATTGAAAACATGGCCAGTGGCTTTGGTAGGAATTAGACCCTTGCACTGTGTCTCAGTTCTATGTCCTTAACTTCTTGTTAGAGGAAAGACATCATAAGGAAAAGGCAAATGAAATAACCACTACAAACATAAAGCTCAAGGTAAATATTAATTTGTTTAACATCGGGAATGGAAAATGTGGTATTACTTTGCTTCGCTCTACTGGTTCATGTTTATTTTTTTATGTCCAAGGATTTGATGATGCCTTGTGTAACAATAAATAGTTACTGGTTTAAAATTTTGGGTATCTCATCCGCCGCTGACGCTGGTCCCGCGCCGCCGCGCCTGGAACTCATCCGCCGCTGACGCTGGTCCCGGGCCGCCGCGCCTGGGACTCATCCGCCGCTGACGCTTGTCCCACGCCGCCGCGCCTGGGGCTCATCCTTCGCTGACGCTGGTCCCGCGCCGCCGCGCCTGGGGCTCATCCTTCGCTGACGCTTTTCCCGCACCGCCGCGCCTGGGGCTCATCCGCCGCTGATGCCGGTCCTGTGCCGCCATGCCTGGAACTCATCCGCCGCTGACGCCGGTCCCGCGCCACGCCTGGAACTCATCCACAGCTGACGCTGGTCCGGGGCGCTCTTTGCGCCTGTCGCATGCCGTGCCTGTAGCCCACTCCCTGTTTAGTTTGACCGGCACACCTGCCAGGTAAGGATCTCTGAAACTTTCTTCAATCTCCCTGCACAAACCCACCTGAACTATAGTCCGGAACCTATCCACCACCCCCTCTGGCCTTGTGCCAGCCTGGTGAGG
>PVKN010034117.1:0-11891 GCA_004027915.1 Capromys pilorides
ATTGATTTTGTATATTTATTCTTCGGATAGCTGTGGAAGAATTGATTTTTCCTTGAACATTATTAGATGTCTTCTCTTGTGGAGTTCAACTATGACGCTATACCAGGTTGGCTATTTTACTAACACCAGTCTGCTTTGTGCATCACCATTTTACTGAAATTACTTAATCTGTTTAAATCATTTTTTTTAATCATACATCTGGAGCTTTTAGGTTTAGATTCAAGGTTCACATCCTGCTTTCATGCTATTTCTGTAATTTGTCTGAAGACACCATTGTTTCTTTGCTGTTTATTTGTTTGCAGAGCTGGGATTGAACTCAGGCCCTTGTGCTTGCCAAGCAAGTGCTTATTCTACTGAGCTATCTTCCCAGCCCCTCTTCGCTGTTTTAAAGAAACCTAATTCTGTAGTCAGTGGCATTCTTGGTTAATTCTTGGTAAATTATGATCAAGCTTTACACATGAAGAGCAGCTTGCATAATTCTAGGAGGGAGGGTTTCGTAGGCATTTAGCTTTTATGTTGGATCACTGTAATTTTTTAAAAAAGTGGTTGGGGTACCAAACACAAGGCCCAGTTTATAATTTTCTCAACAAGAGTCTCTCAGTCTCTGTCATATCTTTCTCTGCCTCTGTCTTTGTCTCTCCCTGTGTCTGCTGTTCTCATCATTTGATAAGTAGAGGAAGTTTAATTGCTAAACATAGGAAGGATATGGGCTCAGAATAAACCACAGGTGCTTGAATTGAATAGGTTGATGACTCTGTTTCAACTTTTTTCGTTTCACTACTGATGCAAGACCATTTCTCAGGCATGAGCACTGATTCTGTCCACAGACCGACAGAAATACAACATGGTGAGTGATTCTCTTGTTCCCTGAGTCTCAGCTTGCGACTTAAACGTGAATTGCCCAGCAAAAGACCTTTTGTTGTAGGGAAAACCCTTATCTTTGCTTATCTGATACTTGAAGAGCTGCTGCCGTCCTGTGCACTCTGGAAGCACCGTGATAAATGAACCACAAACCAGCTGTTTATGGGAAGGTTAGTACATTAGGTAAATAGAAAAAAGGACCCATTAAAACAAAGTTTAATGAGAAAAACGTTCACCGTGCCAAACAGGACCTTGAGACAGTGAAAAGTTCAGGCCTTAGTTTCAAAATAGACCAACAACAATATTACAAAGATCATATTTCACTATATAGTGAATGAAATGTGAATCTCACATTTGCTTCCTTTCTCCTCAGCACTCCCTCCAAAAGGGTCCCAGGTTTTCAGAAATTTTATATATTTTTTTCTTTTCTCACAAAGAATTCTACCATGAGGCATTCTTTTGGCAAAATGACCTGATCTTTAAGTTGCTGCCTCCAAAGTTATTTGCATATTTACCTGAAGAAAAGCAAATTTATTCTTATTTATGGATTTCACAGCTCTGAGGGATCCCAGGAAGAATTTGCCTGGTTAATAGTGAAATTAGGCTCTTTGCAAGTTGTTTTACTTCCAGGACATCTCCAGTGAAGCTGGGTATCTTTTCCTTCTTTCTTTCTTTGTTTCTTTCTTTCTTTGTATTTTTTCTGAAAGAGGCAGTTACATTGATTCCCACGGAGGTGTAATAGAAGGACTTTATGAGCCAGAATGTGATGAGGATTGGACACGTAAGGTACACAGCTCAAACATTTTGAATTTAAAGGGAACTTTTTAGATTACTTTGTCCAAATGCCTAAGGCAGGAGAGGGCTGATGTTCCAAACAATCAAGCACCATGGAGCAAGTTGTAGAAGCCATATGTGATCTGGGTAAAGAAGAGTTTGGGTCACTTAATTGAATATTTCACTGAAGAGTGAGTTACCCTCTATTTGCTACTTTTTGCTAATGGTTTAATGGACACAGACTCCATAATGAGCTCTGTGTACCTTCCTACAAATGTAGAGGCTCTCTGTGGCTTGGCCTCACCTGGAAGCAGAGTGATGAGGCTGGGAAGCCAATAAGCAGAGTGGCTTTGTGAAGGCACAGGGGGTGGTGTCACCAATGTGGGGCTCCAGTGCCACCAGAGAACTGAAAAGAGCTTAGTGAACCTTACAAGGTCTGCTCACCTGAAGGTTCCTGCTCAGATCTGGGGACAAAGGCAACTAGTTCAGGGTCACACTTGTCATCAATAGCCCAAGAGCAAGCTTCTGCCAAGGAGGCTTTTATATTTTTCTGTCCAAATATCAACTCTAGCTTGAGACTCATTGTTTTTCTGAGATTTTATTTGCCTGCAGCTAATACTTTGGACTAAATTTGCTTTTGGGAAAAAGAAGAAAGGTTGCAATTCAGAGGCTGCATGGCTGATGCTACAGCAAATGATTTGGAATTAACATTCAGTTTTCCAGTATTTTTTTTAAATGAAAAGAAAAAATAGTAAAAAAACACATTATAAATGATAAAGAATTTTGCTACATTAAACGATGGAAACGCATTGCTTGGTATATTGCATGCTGTTGTCTTCAAATTAAATGTTCAGATTGCCAAATGTAAGCATTCAAAACTGGTCAAAAATTGGTAAAAAATAAAAAATAAAAAGAAAAATAAAAGAATTAAGTTTTCCCTTCAGTAGATCAGTAGAAATCAGCAATACAATTATCCAAGCTGTTCTGTATATATATATATATATATATATATATATATATATATATATATATATATATTTTTTTTTTTTTTTTTTCTTTCTTTCTTTTGTCCTTTTCTCATCCCACTGTTTCCTTCCTTTTGAACAAATTCTTTCCTTTTCACAGTATCCGTTGTATCTTTCAGATCCTATTTTCTCTTTCAGATTTTTATACTAGGAAGACAATGCAATGTGTACACATACAGGTCTGATTTATTTCACTTATGAGTATGATCTCTGGTTGTACCCATTTATCTATTAGAAGCCTTGACTTCATCTTTCTTTTTTATTTTATTGTTTTGTTCCTTTTTCAGCATTTAGCACAGGGTCTGCAGGGTTTACAGGGTCTCACTATGTAGATTGGACTCAGTGATTCTCCTGTGTTCAGCCTCCAAAGTGCTGGGATTACAGGCATGCACCACCAGGCCCAGTCTCAGTCAGTCTCAGCATGCCCTGGGGTTGAGACCAGCACAGCGCACCAGGGAATGAACCCTGGCTGCTGTGCTGTGCCTAAACAGGCACTTAAGTCTGCTGAGCTATCTGACCAGCCTGACTTTATCTTTCTTTATAGCTGAGTAATAGTACATTAGATTAAAAAAACCCCACACCTTTTTTTAAAAATCAATTCCTCAGTTAATGGATGTTTGACTTTCAGAGTAACATCTTGCCTTTAATTATAGCATTATTATGAATATTTTAGTTTGGTCCTCAGGAGTTTCCTGAGAGGCTAGAAGATTGGGCTCCAGGGATGAGAGAAGGAGTTAGAAGTTTGTTCTATGGCCCCTTCAGTGGCCATAATTGTAGAATCTTTCCAGATTTTTGGAAAAAATAATCAAACATAATTTTTGTTTCCTGAATTCTGTGAACACTTCCATTTTTACTCTGCAAAACCATAGTTCTGCTTTGATTCAGCATGTTTGTTCTTTCATTTATTAAAACGTATTTTGTGGAGAAACCAAGCAGTTAATGAATAGAAAATAAATTATGATGTTGAATAAACAGAAATGTTCTCCTAGCTGCTCTGCAGGACAGAGTGATCAGCAGTTTTCACTCAGAAGTGTGCGAGGCTAACTTGACCTGTGAATGATCACTTGCAATGATCATTTTTATATTTGTATTTCTTACAACAGATCATTTCTCTCATTGTTTGAAGACAGAAAAAGTTATTTTAGCAAACAAAACTTGAATGAAACATTTTATATTATAACTGCCTATAATATAAAACAAATTGGTAGAAAAATTAAAAATTAATTCTTATGAGTGTGATGTATATGTAAATTATGGGTAGTTTCACATTTGTTGACAATT
The DNA here is from genome assembly GCA_004027915.1 of Capromys pilorides. NCBI lineage: Eukaryota > Metazoa > Chordata > Mammalia > Rodentia > Capromyidae > Capromys > Capromys pilorides. The sequence continues at coordinate 3,942 of PVKN010034117.1, forward strand.
AAAAATATTTTAAATAGGATTCTAATGGGTCTGAGTTTCATAGTAAAGTATACATCCTCTCATTATGTTTTTTGGAAAATAAATAGTGCAATTCAAGTGGATTTTATAACTACAAGCCTAAATAACTGATATCTACTGTTTATCCTTTTGTCAGTCTACCACCCTTCTGTCCATCCAATAGGAAACGAGTCAAGAGAACCCACCTTGACTAGGCATTCAGGAGAGAGCAGTGAGTGCAATGAACAACTCGAGCTTTTTTTTTTTTTTTTTTTTTTGGTACTGGAAAGCTGCCAGAAAACGCATAATAGATGCTGTTGTGTCCACAACAGCAGTGTGACAGGAAGGTGCAAAACCTGGATTTTACTCCTGACTCTGCAGCTAGAGAGCTAGCCAACCTGTGTTGACCTGAATTGTCTTGTTTATGAAGAGGGAGAGAACTTAGTTCAAATTTTTGTAGTTAACCCTTTGCATTTTATATAAGATGGGAAAATATCCCAGAGGAAATTTTGGTTGTGATAGTAAAAATTTAGTGATAATTTTGTGAAGAAGGATATAAAATCTTTTTATTGCTACAAATAAGAGATATGAATGGAAAAAATGTGTGAAGTATTGTTTTTGTTAAAACTTCTATTCCCCCTTTAGTTAGATATAATCTCTTTTATAAGTTTAATCAATATGAATTTCCTGGTCATTTTTCCCTGGTGTCTTTTTTATTATGATTATGCATGCATATTAGTTAGAATTATCAGCTTATTTTGTAGTAAAAATGAAGTAAATATTGTTTAGAGAAAGCTAATTGGCTACCACTGTAAACCTTGTAAATAAATAAAGGGATTAACAGTTGTTTAACTCTGTACATTCTTCGCTAGTTTTTAGTTTTATTTTTGGTGGTTAAGATGGACCACTTACAGACTAGGTGATGTGGGTTAGTGGTAGAGGGCATTGCTTGAGTGCACATGGCCCTGGATTTAATTCCCAGGACACAGAGAGAAAATTAGTTCAGGGTGCTTGCAAGATAATTATTTTCGTTAATACCTTGATGTGCCTGAATGCATTTTAGAATTTTTGTTTTATATAACTCCCCACAACAAAAGTTCCTTACAGACTCCTAAAAGGAACTATATGCTGAGAAAATGGGTTTTTTTCTGAGGACATATTTAGAAAGCAACCCACTCTAGTGCTATAACTTATGAGTCAAAGAAAGCTATATTCTGATGGTGGTTCACCATGACATTTGCCATCAGACCTCTGTATGGTTGTTTGACCTCAATTCACTAGTATATAAAGTTATTAAAATTGCTGCTACCCTGATGAGATACAAAAATTAAATAGTACAATATTGGGAAGATCACACACTAAATTTTTGGTATTCACTTGAATGCCTTTATTCTTTTCTTTCTTTTTTCTTCTAAATTTCATTTTTGGTAGTAGTGATTGAAATTAGAGATTTTGCATTAGACAACATCCCTAGCTCTTTTTTAAAAAAAATTTTAAATTTTGGGATAGCATTTTGCTAAATTATGCAGGTTGTCCTTCTGCTTGCAGTTCTGCCTAAGTTTCTCAAGTAGCTTGAAGTGTAGTAGTCTTGTGCCACCTCACACTGCTGAAAGGGCTTTCTAAAACCATTTCAAAGACATAGATGAAGGTACTGAATGCAATTCGTATAACTTAGGGTAATAGACTTTTTTTTGCTGCTTGAAAGCCTCAAAAAGCTTTGAAAACAGGATTTAAAATTATTGACTATAAGCGTCAGCTATACAAGGAAGCCATTTATTCCAAGACCTATCAAGTGATGGATAGATCCTTTTCATTCTGGACCAAAAGGCAAATAAATTCTCTAAGCTCAGATAATGAATCATATAAACTTCTGGAGAGTAGAGCTTCTTCAGTGGATGCAATTTACTTGGACAATGCATGGAGTTAAGATCTTGTCCCTGAGTATTCCTTAGCAATATACATTGGTGAGTTCTCTGAGGAGGGCCAATGCAAAGGTCCCTATCCCCAGTCCTAGTTCCGAACAAATTAGGAAATAAAGAATTATTAGAATCATGAGATGGGGAGCAAAAGATCATTCTTTTGTGACTAGGAAGTCATTGGACACATAGGTTAGTGCAAGAGAGGTGGGGTCTGCCTCTGGGTGCGTGAAGCCCCGGGAAGGTTCTTTAGTCAGCCTCATAAGAGAGGTCAGATGTTGCAGTTAGAAATAAAGGAAAAAGGAGTTAACTGAAGGTGTAGAAAGACCAGCTTTGTTTAGGGAAAATATCTCTTTATAAAAACTGGGAAAGAAGAGATATTTCCTGTTACTAGGACTATTTAATTCTCCACTTACCGTTCAAAGCTCTGTGATAAGAAACACTGGCAAGAAAACAATCATCTCTGGGTATCAGTAAAGCAAATCCTTCTTCAGATTGGTTCATTTTACTCTTTTGGGAACGTGTACATCCCTTCTTGTACCTAAGAGGGTCACAGTTTTCCACTTTCTAAAAAGACTTGAAGGTAAAATGGGGTAAATTGTGCAGAGATTTTCTATCATCCCTGGGGAGGCAGTTTTAATTTTTTCTCTCTTTATTTTCTTTTTAATTTGTTATATGGGTTTCTGGTCCAACTCAACATTCTTGCCTATCATTTTTTAAGCTCTGGATAATAACTAAGGGTACTTAATGGATGATTCCATTTCCAACAATTGTGATCCTGGACTAGGACTTAAATCACTAATCTTCTGAATTTGAGTTATTCAGTGTTAGAAATACTTTGCAATGATTATAAAACAAATATCACTTATCCACATTGTTACAGAGAACAAATATTGCAGATTTTTATGAGTGGGCATTGTTCCTAAGGAATTTACCAGCCCTGACTTCCTTTGTTTAACTGTTTTTTCACTGACATAGAACTCAACTGCATTAAGAGGTCATACGCACATTGATCATGAGGCTCCTCATAGAGTAAATGCTCAGTCCCTGCACTGAGCTGTTACCTTCCTCAGGCGAGCTCCACGGCTGCTGCTTTTCTAGTCTTTTCTCTCCCAAAAGCTGATTTCCCTGTGAGCAAGTGCAAAGAAAAGTATTGCCAAGCCTCCAGTCTCTTAAAGTGGGAAGATGATTGAGTGCTGTATATCATTCACTGAATACATGTTTTAGTGTCTGTGTTTACAGCCGTACCCTATCAGAAATAGGAAAATATATGAAAACATTTGTTTTTAATGGCTTTAAAGTCTGCTTGAGAGAGGTGGAAGTATAGTGCAAGATGTATGTGAAAAGATCAGGACTGGAGGAAAACGAGAGTGCAAATCAATTCATAACACACATTGGAAGCACCTAAATATTCACTGCTATGTTTGTTGTTGAGAATATGACTGTAAGAATCTAGGTGTTCATAGTCTATACAGGGCAGTAGGCCTATTGAAAAAGTGGCTGTCACGCTCATGGCCATAACCCTAGCTACTCAGGAGTTTGGGGCAAGAGGATGGCCCATGCAATGTAGTCAGACTGTCTCCAAATGAAATTGAAATGGATCAGAGATAACACTGTGGTAGATTGCTTACAGGAGCTGGAGCCTGTGTGTGTATGTGTGTGTGTGTGTGTGTGTGTGTGTGTGTGTGTGTGTGTGTGTGTGTGTATGTGTGTGTGTGAGTGGGTGCTACTGAAGTTGAGTCAGCACTATTTTAAGAACATCCCTTTACCCTATCATTCATGTTGCTCTTACTTCCATCCAGCTTCAAATTGTGTAAAGAACAATAACAGAAGGGCTAACATCTCCTTGATAAATTTATAAAGATGCCCTTAGCTGTGAGCAAGATGAAGGCATAAAAATGTTTGAAGGAATACTAAGCCTTGTGCCATTTAAGTGGAATTAGAACAGTACTAATCCCTGTCTATCCAACAGGGAGTGTATTATAGAAAAGACTGCTAGATTTTAGGTTTTATTTATTGCTAACTGAGTTGATTTGTACTACTAAAAGAACAATCAGCTTTGGGATTTTTATTCTCTTAGTCCAATAGTCATAATTTATTGATCTTTATAGAACAGTATGTACTTTTGCTAGGGCTCCCAGGGCAACATCTAGCAGAGCCTCTTTAATCTGGTGGTATTTTCAAGGGACTCTATCTTGTTGTGCACACGCCCTACAATTGCATCAGCTTGCTATTGGTGGTCACTGTTTCTGCCTTCTCTCTTTCTTTGTCACACCCTTCTCATTGCTGTAATATTGTTCAACATAGAACTCTGAAGGCTTCCAGTGGTTTAGGGGGCTCTCAGAGTTTTCTATATTCTTATCCATATGAAAATGGTAGAAAATAAAAGTAAAGAATATTAACAGTGAAAGCAACAAATGGTGAAGCATCAAATTACATAGATTTTATATGCTTATATATACAATTTGTGACAAGCACTATAGAATTTTACTTTAGATTTTTAGAATTTGTTTTAGTGACATTACTGTTCTGGGATGAACCATATTAAGCTTTTGGATGATTAAACTTCTGCTTCTTGATTTCAGTTAAATTTGGTCCTTCATTATAAAAAGAATTATAATTTGTTGTGGTGGTTTGATTTTAGATGTATTAAATTGTGTCTCAGATTAAGTAAGCTGGGTATTGTGCACCATAAAGATTGGAGTGAATGGCCTAGGACTTTCCTTTTCTCACCCAACATTTCTTTTGGAGCTGGCTGGAACAAAACAGTAGGAGCAAAATTGAGTTGTCCAAGTACTAAAACCTGTGTGCAAAATGATACTCAGTAAGTATCTACGTGTGCAAACAGATTTTGAGTGGGTGGCTTAGGAGTAGGCTGTGTTGTTAAATTACATAGGAAAGCAAAGAGAATTGGAGTAGTTATCTGGGTCATGTGTAGTCATTTTGAAGTGAGAATGTTTGAGACTTTTATGTAATTAAACCCAGAAGTAAATTCCTAATAATTGTAGGAGTTATTTAATTGGAGGTTAGATTTAATTTTTGGTTATTGTGGGCTATAAATAAATAAAAACAGGTTGATGAAAGAACAGATGGGAAATCTCCAGACTCTGAGAAGGCAGAAAGGGCCAACATGCTCTTCCTACCCCGCCTGGAGCCTCTGGTCTGCTGCCTCCTCTGTAGTGGGTCCCCCACATAGTTGCATGGCGGACTGTATTATGTGGCTTGGAGTTTTATTCAAATGTTGGACAACCAGTGAGGCAAACGTTAACTTTCCTAAATTTGGTTGGAGTATCTGTTTTCTTTCTCTAATTTGATTTTCTCTGTAACTTTTATAGTGATTTATAGCATATAATATAAAAATAACTATGTGTTATATATAGTAATATAGTGTTATGGTTTCTGTCTAGTTGTCCCCCCAAAGCCTCATGCAATCATGGAGCGGGGACTTCTAGAGCTTGAGATTTGACTCATGATCCACTGGGATTATGTGTTTTATTACTGATAGGATTATGGGTCTGTGTACTTCTGGGATTATGGGAGTGGCCTAAGGTGGATAGGCTGAGGCAGAGAGCCTGAATGTACTATAAAGAGAGACAGAGAGACAGACTGCTGCTGTTGCTCTCTGTATCCTGGTTAGCCAGTTGCCTCTGTCGCGATTGTTGCTGTTCCACTGCCATGAACTGGATGCTCTCTGCCCTGTTCCACTCAGCCTTGGGCCAGCCAAATATGAACTGAAACCTCCAGCAACTGTGAGCTAAATAAACCTTTCCTTCCTTCATTTTGAGTGTCGGGTATCTGTCCCAGCAACAAGTAAAAAGTAACTAAGACATATAGTTATTTACATATATATGTATAAACATAAATATAACTATTTGTAGGAGTCTGCTACCTGAACATTAGGGGATCTAGCAAATAAGCAGTTAGGTACAAATTTAGTAATGGCTGCTCAAGGCAAAGAATGGGTGCTGTTCAATGTAAAGTTCCTTTTTTTTTTTGTTGTCTGTATTTAGGGCAGGGTCTACAGGTTGTCTAGGATCTCACTATATAGATCGGACTTGTAGTGATTCTCCTGTTTACAGCCTCCCAAGTGCTGGGATTATAGGTGTGCGCCACCACGGGGGCAGGGCTGGCCCAGCATTCCTACCCCTACTGGAGCACTCTGCCTAAGCAGGCACTTTAGTCCACTGAGCTATCAGCCTGGCCCTTCAATGTAAGGTCTCCATCAAGAACTTGTGCTCTGGTCAGGTATATAAGATGTATGTGGTGTTTGAAAAAGAGCCATACAGCATCATTATTTAACACTTTAGAATTATATATTTTTCATATATTAACTATTTATTGAACACTTACTATGCATATATTTCATATAATAACTGAATACTTATGGAACACCTACTAAGTATGTTCTAGCAATTTTAGGTACTGGGAACACATCAGCGAAGAAAAAAAGTCAAAATCATTTCTCCTGTAAGTGTTTCCTTCTACGGCTGGCTAGATGGTTCAGTGTTCTAAAGTGCCTGCTTAGGAAAGCTCAGGCAACTGCAGGGACTGCAGTTCAATCCCCGGCACCAGACGCTGTGCCAGCCCCACCAACAGGGCAGGCTGAGCCAGCCACAAAATAAATAAATAAAAGAAACAAACAAACAAAACAAGCACATAAATAAATTAAAAAAAAAAAAAAGAGTTTCCTTCTAGTGAAATGCAGTCCACTTCCTTGGTTAGATGAGTCTGATGCCTTTGAAGAAATCACTGGTAAAATCTGGGTGCTATTTTTCTAAAGATATTAAGGAGGATGATGGCCTTAAAGAGAAAGAAGGGAGTTTGAGAAGCAATGCAGAGAGAGCTCGACCTTCAGAGCTGGTCAGAAACTTTGGTAGTGTGTTTGCAGTTCAGGGGAAAGAGGAACTTTTGCCTAGCCTTTGAACTTTGGTCACTGGAAGAATGACAGAATGCTTAAGGAATGCCAGGAAGGTGACTGCTTTTTGGGAAATGGTGTTGCAAAATTTTGAATGTTTTGAATTTGATAATTGCTGCCCATAATGTAGATACACCCTGGAAGAGCCTGAACAGTGGATCTGCAAATCAGAAGAGAAGTAAGGGCTGGGAGTTCTTGCAGAAGCTAATGTTACTTTATTTATCTAGTTAAATCTGGCTGTAGGCAGAGGAGTAAGAATCTTTTCTTTATCTAATATTATGGTAACACTTTCTAGTTTTAATTGGATATCCCAGCACCGATTTTTACCAGCATCACAGCAATGTGTAGTATTCCCAATTGGCCTAATCATATTTGTCAAAAGGAAATTATATTCCTTAGGCTAGGTAATGGCTATTTAATGCTGTCTTTCATTTTTATAGATGATCACAGTTATAGTAGTAGGGAATATTGTCCTCATCCACATCAGTAGTCTATCCATCCTTGAAATTTATTAAGCAACTCCTACTAATAAACTACTACAAATACAATTGTGCTGCTTGATTTTCTTGGAAATATCATACAAGTCTAGAAGACTTTGTGTTAGATTTACACCCCTAAAATCACCTTAGTTGATAATACATTTTATGATCTCTGATATTTTGTTTATGTGCATGTCTTTATTTTTAGATGTCATAAAATGACATAGGGAACAAATTTTTTGAATGTTTTTGAAAAGCTATAACACAAACTGAAAAGCTCAATTTTTGTGTTTATTATTAGATACAACTTTTTTCAACATGTACATTTAGAGTACAGTGAAATATTTTATATTACTTATTTTATGCTGCACCAACATTTAAAAGATTTGAGGTAAGTACCTTTGCTTTTGATCTGCATTTTACATCTCTCCAGGAGTCTGATGTCCTTAGGTAGCCATGGAAGGCCTAGTGGAAAATATGAAGCAATGCTTCCTGCTACACTACCAGAACTCTTTTATTTTAATTTTAAAGAGGAAATAAACAAATGAACAAAGACAACACAAAGCAACATAAAAAATAAACGTAAAATGCTACAGAACAAGAATAGGAAATTATCAATGGTTGTTATATTACAAATTATTAT
>PVKN010034118.1:0-11912 GCA_004027915.1 Capromys pilorides
CACAGCTTCTATCCCACCTGCCCTGCTCCTTTTCACTGCCTTTCTCACTCACTTTTTCACTCACTTTCTCAGTACCGATTTCACTGTCCCCCGCCTTCTGTCTCCTTCTCTGTCTCTATGGATACCTCCTGGCCCTGGTCTTGGGTCCATAGCTTTCAGATGAGCCTGAGTCCATCTTAGGTCTGAGTCCCATGCCTGTGTCTGTTCCCTCGGCTCCCTGGTGTCCCTGCCCCTGCCTATGTCTAGCGTCAGTCTTTCTGTCCTTGATCTCTCCTGTCTGTCTCCCCACTCTGCTAGTGTCTGTCTCTGTTTCCTCTGGATCTCCACCTCTAGGTCTACAGGGTGCCAGGGCCTATCCCACCTTATGGGCCCCATTCTGCCAACCCTGGGTGAATTTCCTGGGTGTGTCTTGGCATCGCTGTCCCAGTGTCTGTTTGCCTTCTCTCTACCTCTCTGCACTGCCCCACCGTTCTGGTGATGGAGCGAGGAGGCGGGCGCCAGAGGGCTGAGGGCTGCAAGGGGAAGGGGCGGGCGGCCCTTTGTGTGGAAGATTGACGGCTGTGCGCAGCCTCTGCAGCACTGATTAGGATGCAGCACAGGCTCCGACTGCAGTATTCTCGCCGAGAATGTTCTCCAGCGCTCCAAGTGTCAGCCCCCTCCCTGTTGCTACCCCATTCTCACAGGGCAGTATGGCTTACTCTGACCACCCTTGTTAGTTAACTGGGAGCCACTGGAAATTTTGGGACACCTGAGGGCCTCTTCTCTTACCCACAGATATCCTTGTATGTTGACATATTAAGAGAAAAGCAAGTTGGGTGGGAGATCAACTAGAGGTGTTTCACATTTACCACAGTGTGAAAAGCATAACAGTGCCTGAGGCGTGGGGGTGCAGCTCAGTGGTGGAGCTCCCCTAGCTGCCTAGCTTGCAGAAGATCCTGGGTCCCATCCCATCACCAGGGAAAGATTATTTAAAAAGTACCTCCTCAGGGCTGGGGAGATAGCTCAGTAGAATAAGCGCTTGCCTGGCAAACTCAAGGACCTGAGTTCAATCCCTGGTTCTGCAAAAAAAAAAAAAGTATCACTCTTTGCACCCCTTAGGGATGGAGCAACATGTCCAGGGAGTAGATTCCCCTTAGAATAGGGGAGCAAGAGTGGGAAATGTGTGGTGGACCCTTCTTCTGCCCTCTCATAGCACATAGTAAGCTCTCAATCAAGTTGTTGGCCCATATTTCACCTGTTCTCCCCAAACCCATGCTTAACCACTGGAGCTCAGTTCCTTTTCACAGCGTCCCCATTCCCCAACCCACTTAGGCCCAGCAACTCTGTCTGTCCTCTGGATAATTTTGCTTACCAAGCCTTCCAACATTCCACTTCTCACCAGACCCCATATATAAGTCCTGCCATCCACTACTCCTTCATCATCTGTTGGTATTTCTCCCTCTTCCCCTCCCTTCCCAGTCCATTCCAACACAGCCTGATCCCTCCCCAAAGACAGACAGTCACTAATGAGCACTGAGTACTGGCAGGGGAGGGCCAAGGGCAGCCTGGTGGGTGGGAGGGGATTCCAGAGGTAGCAAATAACGAGCCCTGTCAGCATCTGTCAAATATGCCATCTCCCTCCATCACCCTTGTCTCTTGCCTCCTGGCTCCTGCCAATCCATCTCCTGGCTGACGCTGATGGACTGAGCTCCGGTGCGACTTAAAAAGAAAAATCCTAGATGCACAATGCCTGGTCTGCTCCAGACCTGTTTTCTCCAGAAATGTCACCAGACCTGACTTCTCTCCTTGAAAATTCTACAACCCCACGAAGCTGGGTTTGTGGATGAACCCAAGGAAGAAAAGCAGTTGTCTTCTGCAGTGCGCTTTCCAAGCCCAGAACGTCAAACTTGAGGTGAAAACATAGAAGGTTATGTCTCAGAAAGTCCTTCCCAGCTTTAAGGAGGGAAGGAACACCTCCAGCAAAAAGGTGCTGCTGGAAACTCACGATCGCGTCTTGTAATACACACAAGTTCCACCAGGGGGCAGGGACGAAGCTCTGCGAGCCGATTCTGCTTAGCAGCGGTCTGCGAAGGGATCAGTGGCCACAGGAGGGCGGCAGAAAACAGCGGTCCCAGCAGAGCCCGACAGAAGCCGAGAATGCTGTCTGGGGTGGATCAGAGCACGTGGGGCTACCCAGGCTGGCGCGCCCTATCTTGAGCAAGAACGCATACATTCGCGAAGTCAGGAAACCCTTCTTGCACTCTTCTCCACCAGCCTCCCTCCCCGGCTGCCCCTAGACTCTTGTTCCTTTTCCTGGACCTCCGCAGTGGAGCTGCTGGCAGGAAAGGGCCCTTCGCCAGGCTGAGAGGTGACGTTCCCTAGGGACTCAGCCGATAATTAAAGCCAGAAGGAGAATCCAAGTTTTCTTGATTCTCAGAGCAAGGACTCTTCTTCCTATGGTGCCAGGTGCTGGGCTTGCAGTAAATTCATACTCTGCAGGCTCCTGTGATTTAAAAAATTGGATACCAAAGCTGCACTCATGCGCGCTTTTACATGGATAACCAGAGCACGTGGAGCTGCTTGCCCAAGCGCAGAGAGCACACTTGTAAACCTTCTGTCGTGCACCCCTCGGTCCCAGGCACATGCCACTGCCTTTCTTGCTCCTCCCTGAACTGCAGTAGGAAGGCCTCTTCACTTATAAGGTGTGCTCTTTCTTCCCTATTTCCAGGGATTCCTCCAAGTTGCAGACAGAGACGCCCCTTCCCCATTCTGTGTTGGTTCCCCCTGCCACAGCCAAGGAAGGAAGGTGCCATGCAGGGTCCCCAGCTCCGTCGTCCTGGGGATTCTTTCTCTCAGTCCCTTCACTGCTCTGTGCTTCTCCTGTCTCTCCCTGTTGTCTTCCTACTTCTCCTTCAGATCCTTCTTGCTGCCCCTGATCCTCCTTTAACTTCAGAAGAAGAACCAGCCAGGGAGGGAGCACAGGAAAGAGAGGAAGAAGAGCAAGAAGGTTTGGGGGGGGGGGCTTTATCCCTGCTGCCCACACCCTCAGGTGCAAAGTTGGTTGTTGTTGCTGTTTGTATTTTAGAGAAGAATCTAGAGGGTGTTCAGAGCCTCACTACTAGATCAGACTCACAGTGATCTGCCTATTTACAGCCTCCCAAGAGTTGGGATTACAGGCATGCGCCACCACGCCTGGTCTCAATTAGGGCCAGCTTAGCAGACCAGGGGATGGGGGGGCGTGTGGCTCGGCAGGCCCAGGCATGAACCCCCAGGCCCCTGGGCACTTTAGTCTGCTGAGCTATTTGGCCAGCCCTTGGGAAATTCTAATGAGTAGGGCCTCAGTTGTCTGGTTAGGCCTCCATTTTACTCTCCTTGGAGCTAGAGAGCAAGAGAGAAGTTAAGAACTAGAAGTGATAGTGCGTGCCTGTAATCCTACTGCTTTGGGAGGCTGAGGCAGGAGGATCCCAAGTTCAAGACCAGCTTGGGAAACTTAGTGACTTAGCAAGATCATGTCCCAAAATAAAATATTTCTTAGGGCCAAGGGGATAACTCAACAGACTAAACACCTGCTTAAGCAAACACAGGGACCAGGGTTCATCCCTGGCACCACATGTCGCGCTCACCCTGCCCCCAGGCACACTGAGTCAGACACCAAGTCGGGGCATGGTGGTGCTCGCCTGTCATCCCAGCACTCAGGAGGCTGAAAATAGGAGGATCACTATGAGTCTGAGCTGCATAGTGAGACCCTGTACCAAATACATAATTTTTTTTAAAAAAAAAAAAGGATTATTTCTTTGCCTATTTGGTAGAGTCTCACTACACAGTTTGGACTACTAGTGATTCTCCTGTCTCAGCTTCCCCAGTGCTAGGATTACAGGTGTGTGCCACCACACCCAGTTACAGGGCTGGCCCAGGGCGCCCAGTGTTCCGGGGCCAGTACATCACGAAGTACAGGGGATCAACTCAAGTGCTTGCACTTGCCAGGCAGGTGCTTAGACTGCTGAGCTATCTCCAGACAGACAGAAATGGAGCCAGTTTTAAGTGTGGGCACACTTGAGACACTTTTGGGCCAGTGAGCTGAGTATGTGTGTACATATGTGCCCCACACAACCCCTTCCTCATGCCCCCACCCATTGCACCTCGAAACATCCCCTACCTGGGGTTCATCATTATAAAACAAAGGATAAAAATGTCCTGCCCACCCTGCCAATTACCTTATTCTAACTTCTGTCTCAAAAAGGACAAAACCCTCCTTCCTTCCCTTCTTCCTCCTCACATGGCTTTGTGTCCACCCTGGTTTCTTAAATCTACCTGTGGACCCCAGGATGCAGCCCCTACCACACTTTCCCCAGAATCCAGGTGGCACCAGAGCCTCCACCCTGCAAGGGCCTGAGACTAACGCCAATCACGTTGGGGCTTCTCACAGTGCCCATTCTGCTATGAATTCCCAAGGTCAAAACCATTCTGGTGTTATTAAAAACATAAATGTTGCATACCAGGCAGCAGGGGGAAAAATTATAAGGCAGCCAGACGAGAGGGAGATGGAGAGGCTGGTAATTGTCTTCGTCTTCCCAGAGTCAAGCTCCATGGGGCTGGAGCCGCACACAGAACATTGCTTTTTAATTTAACTCAGTAAGGTCAGCGGCAGCAAATGAGGCAGGGGAGGAATGGCACCTCAGAGGGAGGGTGCTGGGCCTGCAGAGCCAGGGCGTCAGGCCAGTATCTTCTCAAAGTGCCAAGGGAAGCTGAGGAAGGGTCATCGCACGGGGGCAGGGGGCAGTCTTGGCACTAGGACTAGCTCACCAGGAAAGGGGTGGAATCATGGAGGTAGGAAAATACAGGAACTTCAAGGATCTTGTGAGAGCCAGAGGGGGCATAGGATTTATGTGGACAAAAGGGACTCATAGGAGGATCAAAAGGACTCAGACTGATAGGGCCAAACACCACCAGCCACCCTCCCCACAATACCCATTCTACAGAAAGGAACAACAAGGCCTATAGTTGAAACTCAGAGGTTCCCTTTTTAGGTGAATCCTGAACCCTAGATAGAATTCTTGCGTGAGGTGGACCACTCTGTCCCATCCTCTTCACCACCAAGAATCTAAGAAGGCAGGAGAAAACAAATCAAGGCAGAGCTGCCCTCCAGAATCCTCCCCACTTTCTTGAGGTGCCAGCTTTCCAGCTGCAACTCTGCTAGCTACATGGTGATCTGTGCCATTTCCAATGCTGCAGAACACGTTCAAGACCTGGCCACAGGTGAGAACAGTCTGAGATAGGGAGGAACCTGGGGTTTTCTGAATAGACCCAGTGAGCCTGGAGAAAGGAGGCTCTCTAGTGTGTGTGGTGGGCGGGTTGGCTTTGAAAAAGTAGTGCAGCTATGAGATGCAATAACATCAAAGCGCTTTGGTAAGCTCCTGCCTGGGAGGTATGAGGTCCTAGTTCAATCCTGGAACAAAAAAAAAAAAAAAAAAAAGGAGCACTTTGGGGCTGACTTTGGAAGTCCTTCTGAGGTCAGACCTGAACTCCTCCGGTTTCAGTTTAAAAATGTCTTCCTTTTTGGGCTTCTTTTAGGGAGGGATGATTACAACAATCCATTTGAGACTAGAAGTCAAAGTCTCAATTATCTCTCTCCATCTAGAAGTGTCCTTGTTACTTGGCTCTTCTCCCAGGCTTCTACCGACCTGTCAGTTGGGAATTCAAAGGCTCGCAGAGGAAGCCTCCAATGTCAGTTAGAAACCCGAGGCCTGTCGCGCTCATAATGCATACCCCTTCCTTTATCCCTTCTCTCTTTCCGTGAGGGTCTGCTCTTAGCACGAGGACCCCTATTCTGCAGTTCTCAGTTTCCGCCACAAGGTGGCGACCAGTACACCAACTGGTCCCGAGCTCGGCCTGCTGCCTCCAGGAGCCAGGACCCCTTGTCTCTATCAGGATCCTCATTCCATCCATCCCGTCCCAAGCAAAGGCCAGCCTCTGCAAAGACTCTGGAAGGACTCTGGCTTTGGGGACACATGGGCTGGTGCAGAGATGGTGAGAGAAAGCACAGGAGGGTATGGGGGGGCGGGGGCGGGGGGAGCCCAGAAGCAGGAGTCAGATGCTGAAAAACCAAGTGGAGAAATTGTGGGAACTCCTGATACTCTGAAACCAGGTCCACATACAGGGGTCCCTGGAGCAGTGCCAGAGCTGAGGCTGCAACAGAAACAAACATCAAGATGAAGTCTCCGGCTGGCGAGATGGTTCAGGGGTCTAAAGCCCTTGCTTAGGCAAGCTTAGACAACCGCAAGTACTGCGGTTGGATCCCCAGCACTGCATGCTGTGCCAGCCCCACCCCCAGGACAGGCTGAGCTGGCAACAACAACAATATATGATTTAAAAATTAAAAAAAAAATTATAAAAATAAAAAGATGAGATCTCAGGGACTGGGGAGATAGCTCAATGGAATAAATGCTTGCCTGGCAAGCGCTAGGGCCTGAGTTCAATCCCTGGTTCAGCCAAAAAAATAAAAAAGATGAGGTCTCAGAAAGAGTCTGTACCTCCCACTACGTGATGAGAGTCCTTACCACTGCTGTTCCCAATTAGAGGAGAAGGGGGAGGCTTCATCAGTCCCCCACCGTAGTTCTGGCTCTGCTGATGCATGGAGAGGGGTCCTGGGAGAGAATCGAGGTAAGAAGGCAGGCACAGAGGAAAAAACACAGCTGTGCTCAGGACTGGGTTAGGGAGGGGGGTGGACTAGGAAAGGGAAAAACAAGAAGCAGCCAGAGCACTTCAGCAGTGCTTTAAAAAGGAAGCTTTTGGTACCTTGAAATGGGAACATTAACAAGGTGAGCTTCCCAGAAGAGGAAGTGTGGGGCAGCATTGCACAGGGCTCAGGCACAGAATGAAGATGAGGAACAAACTGGCTGCACAAGGCTCTGAGGAGAGGACCTAACCCCTGCGCCACAGCACTGAGAGCTGACTGAGGGTCCTGCAGCAGGAGAAGGAAGAGCAGCGGTGGGCAAGAGACCTCTAGGCCCAGGTGGAAGGCCAGGAAAGAGCCACAGCAGGCGTTTGCAGGAAGAAGGGGGCAGAGCCCAAGCCTGCCCCAAACACCCTCCACCCTTCCCACCCAACTCTATAGAGCTGACAGGCCAGCAGGTTCTAATGTCCTGTGGGTGGGGCACAAGAAAGAGTCCTAAAACAGGAGTCAAGAGCCTGGGCTTTTCAGAGACAGCTACCATACAGCAAGGCATCCTGGCTTCTGTCTGTAAGGCGGGCAGGAGCTTGTGTCTCCGAACGCCTTCTCTGAGACTGTCCTGTTGATGATTACCGTCCTCCATCTGTGAGCCACCTGCAGGTTTAGTCCTGCATTCTCAAGTGTCCTGTACTCCAGCCCCACTCTGCCAGCCCCAAGACACTGCTCCCATGCTTCTGGAGGACATAGCTCAGCAGGGAGGAGATGAAGGAAAGGTTCTCATTTCACAAACTTAGCCTGGGCCTATTCGGCATAAAGTATAGAAGAGGATTTGATGTTAGATTCCTCTACTAATATCCTGACAAACTCAGCTTACATCCAGTTCAGTGAGAATATAGACATGGTCTTGCAGGCTCAAGACACAGAGAGTTTGCTTTAGACCCTGGGTAGTACTGAGAAGAGAAGTTTTCCCTGTCACAAGATGCTCCCAGCACCAGCAGTTTGCGCACAAAGACTCCAGGGTTCTCCCACCCTAAGGCAGAGTAGAGAGAGCCTCTGGACCTATAGGAGAGTCAGATGCTAATTCCCAAAACCTGGGGGGAGGCGGGAGAGAGGTTCTTAAACTATCCACTGTCCAGACACCCTCCTGGACCCGCACAGCACCTGCAAGTAGTTCCAACTCAAGCCCTGCACTAAGGCCTCAGGACCCAGGCTCAAGGTAGGCTCTGATCTGGGCCCTTGTTGCCACCCTCTTGGCAGGTCAAAATCCACTGGTTAGGCTCCTCAGCCATCCCACCCCACCTCCTAGCAGAAATAGCTTTCATCTCCTGGCTACCACCTCACCCCCACAGACCACCTGCAGGAGCCTGTCAGACATTAGAAGAAGTCACAAATGTCTTCAGGCTCCCCTGGGATGTCACACACATGTACACATATGAGCATATTGACCTGCACATACAGATATGCACGTAAATGCACATCCACACAGACACAGATCCCCAAAACACATCTGCACACATTCATATATCACACTTTTATTTTGGTGCCAGGAATCAAACTTAGGATCTTGTGCTTGCCAGGCAGGCGCCATGCCACTGAGCTATGTCTCCAGCCTCTCACACACATGCACACACAAATGTAATAAATATAAACTCCATAGACATGCATACACACGCACTCATATTCATCACTTTTACACACACACATACACACAACACACACCTCTATTCCCTTCTGCTGATTAAGAATCTTGAAACCAGTCTTGTAGACTCTGGAGCCTTACACTGTCATGGAACCACAAGCCCACAGAAAACCTGTTTCCTAGTCCAAACTGGAGCCCCTTTGTTATTCCCCTCCTTGCCTCTCCAGACCACGAAAGTGGACCTTGCCAAGATCATTCGTTCACAACACACATTTTTGAGCACTTATCTGCCATGCCCTGTGCAGGCAAGTGAGGCAGGCACTTAGTAGGGTAAAGCTCTGCCTGCAGTGTGTTGGAGCGAGCAAGAGCTCAGGGGTCGAGGATGAGTTCAGGTCCTGCCTTTGTCTCTACACCGTGTTACCTTGGACACACTGCATAACCTTTCGGAGCCTCACTTACATCCACTATAACTTGGGATTAATAAAACTTACCCAGTAGTGCTGTGAGGATTAAAAGACAAGCAAAGCCTCCACTAGCAATGGGCCCACCCTAACAGCAACCTAGCCCCCCGCGGTAGAGGCGGGGGCAGAGCAGTTTCCCAACACCTTCCCGCGCCTTCAGGTGCTGAAGCAGGATCCCAGTCTCCTTCAGTCTGGACCCCTCAGGTGTGCACACCTCGGGAAACTTGGTCCTGGACTTGGCCTGCTCAGCCGACTCCCCCGCCCTTACTCCGGCCCCTCCTGGTCCATCATGCCTCTCGCCCGTTTGCAGGTCGCGTTTTCCGTAATAACCTTTAATGCGGCTGGCCACGGCCCAAATGTTCGCGATGGAGCGCTGGGCCCCACGCATCAGATGGACGATGAAGTGTTAATCATCCCCCAGGGAGCCGTCCCGCGGAAAGTCGTCATTAATTTCTCTGAATTACACCAATTCCGAGACATTCTTTATGGACAGACAGTGCGGGAGACAGTTATATGACAGGACTTGCTGTGCTAAGCAGATGTGGGAGAGATTGCGTCGTCCCATGAATACTAAACAATCGCTCCGAAGAAGCCCCACCAGCTCCTGCACTCAGAGCTGGGAGTGGACCCAGCTCGCCCCCACCCTGATGGGCACACCCTTCCCCGGGTGGGTGCCTGGAGCTTAGGAGGAGGGGCTGCACCCCTACCGGTGCTCAGGTGGCCTCCTTTGCTGTCAGGCCTCAAGCCTCAGGGCAAGAAGTGGCTGTAGGGCTGCCACCTTCCTGGGACCCTCCGAGGATCCATAAACCCCTGGCTTTCTTTCCACAGCCTTTGCTCCCTCCATCCCTTCCAAGGCCTGAACCACTGTGCATCTTGCAGTCTTCCTGTCTCCAGCTCTGATCCTGGAGTTCGCCATCCAGACAACTCACCACCCCGCCAACCCTGAGCTTGCGTCTAGCACTGTCCGGCTGCCTTAGCTATACCCTCCCCCTGCTGCCGGTCTCTCTCCCCTTCCAGCTTCTAGCACCTGCTCCTCTCTCCACCTCCCCACCTGCCTATCTTCCTGCCCACCTGCCCCCCTGCTGCCCTCCCCTCTTCTACTCCCCACCACCATTGCCCTATCCCAGTCCACCTGCCTGCCTCTCTTGCCCTGCTCCCCCGACAACCTTATCTTCCAGGGGACCACACACCCATCACCTTCATTCCCCCACCCTGCTATAGCCTGCCATTTTGCCGCATTTCAAGGCATTTCTCCTACATCTGTTTTCACGTCTCTCCCACCCTTCAGAATCAGGGGCAAAGAGCGAGGCCCAAGCAAAATAGTTTGCCCTTTTTCTCTCTGCTTATGCCCTCTACTGCCCTCCGCCAGGCCTCCATGTCAGATAATGGGACAAGAGCTGCAGGGGCACTTCCGCACAAGCATATTGGTGTGCAGGGTTGCAGGGAGGGGTTGACCAGGCGAAAACCTGCCTAGACAAGGGGGGGTGGTCACACCTGCTGGAAACTCTGCTCACCTGCAAGCCCCGCCCACCGGCAAGCCCCGCCCCGATTTTCCTTCCCCCCCCTCCCCATACTGGGCCTAGCTCGGGCCTGGGCTGGTTCCTAGCTTCCTGGCAAGGAAGGGGAGGGCAGCAGGACACACTTGACTGTTCTTAGGTGTGAGGTTGTGCCTCACCCCTACTGGAAGGCGGCTCTTCCTCAGCTCCTTGTGTGGGTTGGGGCGAGAGGAGGAAAGGCGAGCCGCCCCTGAGTCTTTTCTCCTCGCAGATAATTTATGTCTGGGAGCAGAGCAGATGGCGGGTAATTTAGCAATTACCGCGTGCGGGAACAGGACTCGCGCCTGCACATGGAAGCCAACGAGCCCCCACTGCAGTTTCATCTTACTTCCTGCCTGCTTTCTCTAGTTTGTGCCCCCTACACACACACACACACACACACACACACACACACACACCTTGCTAAAATCCCAACACTCTGGAGAAGGGATCTTCTGGTGGGGTCCATTTTCATCATAATCCCTCCCAGCATCAGGCACAGATTTTCGCCTCAGAAGTCCAGTAGAGCCTTGCGCTCAGTGGAAGTTCTTCCTGCCCTCTCACCTTAATCTTTCTCGCTGTTCTAAGCAATTACGATCACAACTGCCCTGTGAAATTGTGGGGCTCTCTTCCAACCTTCCTCTTCCCCTTAGCTTCAGGTTATCCATAGTATTTTTTCCAAAAATCTGAGTTTTAGAAGAGGTTTATGCACGTCAAGGTCAAGGCAAAGTCTGAGACAGATGATCCTTTGCGAGCTGCCAGGGGGAAACAGCGACTTTTTTGTGTGTATTTTAGGGAAGGGTCTACTAGGTGTTCAGGGTCCCACTACTAGATTGGACTCGTAGTGATCCACCTGTTTACAGCCTCCCAAGAGCTGGGATTACAGGTCTGCGCCATCATGCCCATTCTCAATCGCCGTCTCAGCACACCCCTGGGTGTGGGGCCGGCATGGGGAGACGCAGGGATTGAATCTCTACGCCTGCTTGTAGGCACTTTAATCCGCCGAGCTGTTTGGCCGGCCCAATACAGTGACTCTTATGACAGAGGAAGGTGCTCTGGGGCTCTGGACGTGCAGGAGTGTGTAATATGTGCGCGTGCGACTGTGGAAGCTGGGCTTGAAGGCCCAGTGAGGGAGCAGTCCGCAGAAATGAGGCGAGAAGCATCCAAAACACCCTTGCCTGCCCACTTCCTCCCCTCCGGGCCACTGGAGAAAGGGTGCTGTAAGACAGGGCGGGCATGGGAGACTGCCTGAAGGTGGAGCTGCATGCAGGAGCACTTCTCTGGCGCCAGGGCCCCAGGGCTCTTGACTGTCACTGTCTTTTGCTCTAGCCTGTGGGCTCCCATCCCAACAGGACCTCAGGTGACCTCCAGGGTCTGAAGAGCTAGACTCTGGGGCTCTGAAACACCCCTCCACGACCTCCCCCAGTTCCTCCTCATTCCAAGACACCAGAGAAGCACTAATTAATTAGTGTGTGCAACCAGCCGTGGGCCCGATCTCGTTACTCACCACAGGGACCGCTGTTAACACACCAGACCCCCGGGACTCGGGCATACACCAATTACACAGCCAGCAGCTTGGCTAATCACAGCTCCTGGTGACACTGTGGTTCACAGAGGAATCCCCAGCT